>JAFFST010054599.1:113462-132489 GCA_022414735.1 Noturus placidus | reverse complement strand
ATAGGTTTAATAAAATACTGTTCTTCCAGTTTCACCTCTGATATTATGACAGTTGGGTTATAACAGTCTAAAATAGTTCTTAATTACTAACTACAAATGACATCTTCAGCAAATCTAATTAGATTAATGTAATAATTACTACCTCTAGAACGTATTGGTCTACTTACTAATTTGGTCTACTTACTTATTAATTACTTTCTAAATCCCAAAATCATCCTCAACCACTTGAACAATAAGGAGAAACAAGAAACTGCACTTCTAATGCTTTCAAATAAACAATATACGCTTGCATGAATTATTCTTGAATTGACCAAAGTGTGTAACTACAGGGAGAAGGTTACATGAAAAATATACCTTTTAAACTTTGATGTTAAATCCACTATTATATCATACAGAATTGTTTTATTGTATTTTAATTAAATTACAGTAGATTACTTAGTAATTATTTACACCCAACACTGTATAAAAGTAATTAAAATGTAAACTTATGCATTGACTCAAGCAGCTATTTTCTCCCAAGATAACCCTTCGTGCAGATTACAGACCTCAAAACAACACAAAACCCCGGAAGTGTGCAACCAGTAAAACGTCACATTGCCACCCACTGGCGAGGTGTGACAATTGAACAGTTTCATTGGTCCGATTTGAAGAGGCTAAATGTTTTAAATGAAGCTCGTTAGCCCGTAAAAATCCATAAATTAGCCGCATCATTGTTTAAGCTGCAGTGCTCAAAGCGTGTGGAAAAGGTACCGGCTTATACACCGGAAAATACGGTATTTCAAGTTTGTATTTAAAATAAATTCATTACTTGCCATTTAAGTTGGTTATTCTTATAACAGGAAATAATTTGATGAACCCTAGAGGAGTCAGTCCAAAGAGTAAGATCAATAACATGTTCCTCACGGATTTATTTGACATTTTATTATCGAAAACATTTTTTTCAGCCGCCCTCATTTCCATCCATCCATCCATCTTCAACCGCTCACTCCTTTTCAGGGTCACGGGGAGCCTGGAGCCTATCCCAGGAGGCATCGGGCACAAGGTACACCCTGGACAGGGTGCCAGTCCATCACAGGGCACAATCACATACACACTCGCACCCATTCATACACTACGGACACTTTAGACACGCCAATCAACCTACCATGCATGTCTTTGGACTGGGGGAGGAAGCCGGAGTACTCGGAGGAAACCCCAGACACACGGGGAGAACATGCAAACTCCGCACACACGTGGCACCGGCGGGGCTCGAACCCCGGACCCTGAGCCACCCTCATTTATAAGCCACAATTAAGTGGCTTAATAAAAGATTTGTTGATGAATTCACATGCACTGTTAAATCAGTGGTTCTGCTTTTCTTTCCAGCCCAACTAATAATGTCCAGAGGTTTAAGTGGGACACCGTTTCACATCAAGTTTCACAGCACTGCAGTGTTTTATTTTAGAAAGCTGTGATTTAGTAGAACCTATATGGAACTAGGTTGTCTAATGGAGGTGTAAAAAGCTGCATGTAGGCCATGGAGACTTGAGCCATTGAGAAGAGTCGCTGATGTTCAGGAGCAGCTGGGAGTTATTTATAAAGCAATGACCATGAACACATACCGAACTGCCTTAATCTTCCATCATATAATCTGCCAATAACTAATAGAACACAGTAGCTTTATATCATAGGTCTATAACATGAAGAATAACTTGACATGAAGAATAACTTGGATGGCTTTTCTGAGAAGAAAATATATTGGGAGTCCATATATAGGGAGTGAGGAGCCACTTCAGTCAAATTTCCTCATATAAAACGAAAAAAAAAAAAAAAAACACCTATAGAACGTGTTACTATTATTAGTATTATTAATATGATTGTGGCTGTGTTATTTAGCTATAACCTCACACCTCCAGGGTCCAGGGTTCGAGTCCCGCCAGGGCCATGTGTGGGCGGAGTTTGCATGTTCTCCCCGTGGGGGGGGGTTTCATCCGGGTACTCCGGTTTCCTCCCCCAGTCCAAAGACATGCATGTTA
Source organism: Noturus placidus (assembly GCA_022414735.1). Taxonomy (NCBI): domain Eukaryota; kingdom Metazoa; phylum Chordata; class Actinopteri; order Siluriformes; family Ictaluridae; genus Noturus; species Noturus placidus. Next base: position 130,474 of record JAFFST010054599.1, on the reverse strand, counting down.
GGCTGATTGACGTGTCTAAAGTGTCCGTAGTGTATGAATGTGTGTGTGAGCGTGTATGTGATTGTGCCCTGTGATGGACTGGCACCCTGTCCAGGGTGTACCCCGCCTTGTGCCCGATGCCTCCTGGGATGGGCTCCAGGTTCCCCGTGACCCTGAAAAGGAGTAAGCGGTTGAAGATGGATGGATGGATGGAATACAATAAAACTGCACGTGCCCAGATAGCTGAAAAGGCCCGAGTTAGCCGGGCTCGTTATCAATGTAAAAGTATATTTTTATGTAAAATTAAAAAAAAAACGCAATTATTACTAGCGGATCATAACTACTATCGTGTAGTCTAGATTGTACAGATTATAATAATTAAATATCCTCCTTATAAATTCAGGAACATGTACAAAAAAAGTGTTCCATCGCCGGTTAGCTTGTTAGCCTGTTAGCTTCGCTGATATTAGCATGTCTATGAGATGAACACATTTACGATAAACCCGCATGATATCATTACATGATAAATCCGCCATGTTAGCAATTCATTTTATTTTAAACACAGTTTAATCACAATTTTAAACAACACCGAGAGAGTTAAACATGACCCAACGCTACACAGAGATGTCTTTTCGTCTCACCTGTTGTAACGGACGCCATTTTGGTGAGGGGAAAAAAAAAAAAAAAAACCATTGCGATGACGTCACGTCCGGCTGATCTTCGTAACAAATCGGAAATCCGAACCTTTCCGAGTTTTCAACTACTGTACATCAACCCCTGAAACCTCAAACCGTTCCTAGGCGATCACGTTATCCACTCTTCTTGATTACACTTAAGTTATTTTGTTCCGTTTTGGTTTAACATTGGTTTAGGTCACAAGTGTATGTTGGAACAAGACAATATGAAGAAAAAAAAAAAACATAGAAAAGGTTGACATATTTTAAGGTGTGTGTTTGTGTGAGTGTGTGAGTGTGTGTGTGTGTGTGTGTGGGGGGGGGTGGGTGGTAAGAACGAATTACTATAATTTAAGAAATTGCCTCTTTTCACTGATTTTGTTTTGTGCGCTTTTAAAAATATTTTTGTACCACTAGGGTGCAGTAAATTCTCAGTAATTCAAAATGCCATCTACAACAGCAGTTATACCAGCCCTAGTTCTGGAGAGCTTTCCTCATCTAAATTTCCTGTTCCAGAAAACCAGTTACACGATTAACTGAACTATTCATTCATTCATTCATTCATACATACATTCATTGTCATGGTGGATCCAGAGCCTATCTCTGGAACACCGGAAACCCGAGAACCTGGAGGGAACCCTGCACAGGAAACCATGTTCATGCTTACAGTGCATCCGGAAAGTATTCACAGCGCTTCACTTTTCCCACATTTTGTTATGTTACAGCCTTATTCCAAAATGGATTCAATTCATTATTTTCCTCAAAATTATACAAACAATACCCCATATTGACAACATGAAAGAAGTTTGTTTGAAATCTTTGCAAATTTATTAAAAATAAAAAAAACAATAAAGCACATGTACATAAGTATTCACAGCCTTTGCTCAATACTTTGTTGAAGCACCTTTGGCACCAATTACAGCCTCAAGTCTTTTTGAGTATGATGCTACAAGCTTGGCACACCTATTTTTGGGCAGTTTCTCTCATTCTTCTTTGCAGGACTTCTCAAGCTCCATCAGGTTGGATAGGGAGCGTCGGTGCACAGCCATTTTCAGATCTTTCCAGAGATGTTCAATCGGGTTCAAGTCTGGACTGATTGGTGGATACTTTCCGGATGCACTGTATTTTCAATTTAGATCAATTTAGCATCATCTCGAGTGAAATAAGTATTAAAACTTTAGGAATTATTACGCATAAGATTGTCTGATTTCAGATCAAGTGCTCAATGTTCTCAGGTCTGATTCAACAACACAGTCACCTGTATTTGTAGGAATCATTATGATGCATTTTCAAACCCAGTAAAATTCCTACACTAGTGTTATATTATTCACAAGTAATTTGTGAACATTTGAGACGCATGACTCTAAGAGTGTTTATTTCCTCTACAGTTGGATTTCTGCAACACAAAAACCAACAAGAGACTTGTACTGGATACTTGCCTGTTTTACATATGACTCCAAACATCATTTCAAATTGATTGCTTGGGAGATGTGTGTTCTGCTGTGTCTATCAGTTTGAAAATGATCAATATGGTATTGACTTGATTGCAATGAAACTGTATGAGTAATTAAAATAGCATTAATACAATTAGAATTGAATTCATGATCTATAAAATATGAAAAAAAAAAAAACCTGAGATAATTAGATTTAATACTGACAATTTGGAATTTACATTACTCAAAAGTACTCAAAATGTAAATGCAATATGTAAAGAGGTACAAATCTATTGATAAACTAAATAATATTAGGTAGGCTTTACCACATCTGCACTGCATATATTATTTACTAAAATAGGTTAAATCTGACTCAATAAAGCATTTGGTAAAATTTACCAAACACCGCCATCGCCACTAAAAATAAAATGTGCCTGCAAATCAATTTTCTGGATAAATTCTACATGCAAATTTATTTCAGTGTACAGGATCAGATCTCTGAGAGTTTAATCCGTAATCAGTTATGTAAGAATGAAACAAAATGATAAACCAGTAAGACGTTACTAACATGATGTTTGTTTGTTTTTTAAATCTAGATTTGATTTGACTCATTTTGCCTATTATACATTGCCTATATTTTGTGAATGACAAATTTGACATGTTCCTAGAACAGCTCAACAAGTGTGACTGACAAGTTGGCATGTAAGTTCATGGGTTTCAAGGACCCCCTTTTGATCACATCTTATGATCAGATTGAATTTGAAGAACAGTAGAGGAAATATGTACCATCACATTAATATATTTGTGTCATTAGAGCTTTTCATTCTTGAACGTTCCACTCAGACATGATGTGTATCATATATACATCACTTCCTGGTTTATTAAAATTGCAGATAATGTTAACATTACATGTTTTTAGTTGAGTTTTGTTTTTTAAACCAGTCAGTTATTCATATAACTATGATAATTAAATAACCGTAATATCATTTTAGATGATAGTAATCTCATTTATCTGATTTCAAAAAATACAATCAGGGATCCCCTGGATATGCAGCATTGACCCCACGTTTTGACAACCATGAGTTTAGATAATGACACTTTTTATTATTAACACTAATGTGTCTGTTACACCCACTGAGAAGCTAGTGATCAAAGGGAAGTCAATAAATGTCAAAAGGATGCTAGACGTGATCATGTATGCATAAGAAGTATCAAATCCTACTAGGATTATATATGATTAAAGTGGTACCCAATGAGAAAAGCAGATAATAGAGATAATTAGGCTATAGTAACAATAATGTTAACTGTGATAAAATATTGTGATATGAACAATTTATATATGCCCGTGTCTACTTCCATGTAATCTAAATGCACGGCTGGGAGATGAGGCTAATAATCACATATATGACTTAGTTTGCTGCTTGGATAAATTATTAAATGATGAAAGCATCATTTATCTACGTAGATGATTTCATCACTCTTTCATAGCGATAGAGTGAAATGATATATCGCATGTAAGTGTTTACAGCAAGAAATGTTACAATTTCAAGAGATGTTGAATAAACCCCAAAAATATAAAACCATTCAATATGCTTTAGTTTATTTTAATGCCACTTAAAAAAAAAATCATGGTCATATGATCAGATCCAAATAGGTTAGCACACTCAGAGTTCACAGCCTATGCAACAAAGTAAAACATCCTTTTAAATGTTTGTGTAAAGGGCTAATAAGATAGAGATTGTAGTAGAAATTGAGAAAGTTAATTATAAGGAGTATGCTGTTATAGCCCCCAAGACCCATTGAGATTGTAAAAGATACACTATGAGAGCAGAAGATTGGTGGGTCAAAATGTTCTGTACTACAGAACTAACATCCCCTAACCTAAAATATTCCAGCCAGTTCAGTCCAAATAGAGCTCACACACATTTCTTTTTACATAGTCATTTCTCATACACCAAAATATACACAGACATACAGATACTGATAAAGGGCTGGTTCAAATTCATCCGAAGTGCTATGTTGTTGATAGTACTAATAGAGCCACCACTTCCAGAAAAAAGGCCTCAAAATGTCCCACAAAAATTGTATTCATTTTCTTTATCTGTTTTAACAAGTGGTCACTTTTGTATGTTTGGATTTGAAAACATTATTTAAAAAAGTCCCTTGTTGACTTGACAAAGGCAGATTGGAATATCAAAGAAACATAAAGCTTCATCACTAAGGCAAAGCCTTAAATTCATCCACATCATGACACTATTAAACATTAAGCCATTTTTTGCAGGTTAGCTATTGTGCTACATGCCAGTGTTGCCCCAGGTAATCTAATCATCTATATTGCATTTAAAATGCATTTTTCAAAAACAAATGTGAAACACCAAAGACAATCACTGGACAATCACTGCAGCAATGTTGGTTTCTGAACTGAATGGAACAACTTTGCAAAGCAAAATCTCTGCCGTGCGCTACTCCCAATGCAATAACCATACTAGTGTCATGTCGTATACAGTAAAGGATACAGTAACACCATATTTTGTCTTGAAAGCACCAACAGCATACTATGAGCACCAATGCCAGCAGATTTGAAAGTTCTGCATGCAATAATGCAATGTCTCTAAGAGACACCACAGAGGATACAATCTGCATTTTCTGAGCTAATGTTAAACATCTCGCTTGTTACTTTCACGCACTGTGCCTGGGTTTGACATTTTGTGCATTAACATTCCATCCTCAAGTTCTCCTAAAATTTCACTTTCTACAAACGAAAATGCTTACATCCTTTGCAAATTCCTTACTTTTCATTTAAAACCGAACATTTCAACAACAGAGCCAGTTTAAGAGGATCTTAATATCATAAAACATTACGGTGCAGTATTTTGATTGAAAGTAGCCTCACATTTTTTTTTCTCTGAAGTTCATCCAGTGAAACATTCGTACAAAAAATGAGAACCATTAACAGCTGCTTTGTAAACTGATCGTGCAAAATAATCCCTGCTGTTCTATCCTGCCTCTTTAATAGGAATTTATTTCCTGTCAAAATCTTGCATATGTGTGAGAGAAAAAAGCTTGTGTTTGTGCATGTGTTTGCAACTTCACATGGGACAGTACACACTGGAGTGTTGAAATCAACCCAGAAATACAGTATGACTTGAACATTTCTCCAATAGGAATTTCTGCATGAGTACAGACTTTATATTGAGAAACTTCTTAACTTCACTTTATTTTATTGTTGTTTTTTTTCTCGTTTGAATCCAGTGTGTTTTGTCCACAGGGGTTGTTTTGCTGAGCAAGGACTGTAGGACCAACCTCACACTGACAAAGAGCGAGAGGACAGCATCAGCTCTATAAACCCATGATACATATAGACCGTTATATGCACCACAGAATACACTCATCATACATATCATTGTATGTGTTTTTATATATAGAACATATAAATACACAGCAATAGAGCAAAGGCAGTGACAATACTTCTCATATTGAAGGAAAGGCGGGTTATTATTGTATATCATAATATACTTTTTTGTTCTTTTAGAAAAATATTTATGTTTTAAACCAAAACCAGCCACACCAAGCTCACCCTCTTTTTCTTCATTAACAAAAATAACCATTTTACATTTTTACACATTCTTACATTACAATCATATATATATATATATATATATATATATATATATAGGTTACTTTATAGGACATACAAAAGGTTCATAGTGCACGATATGTCTTTTTAGTTGCCAAATGTAAGATAACAATGAAATAATAATAACAATACAATAACAGAGTAAAAGGAGCCGTTCACAGCTCCACAAGGTTCCTCCATTTGGCAGCAACGACACAGTCAAAAGCGAGAAAAAGCTTAACCGAAAAAAAAATAAAAAAACAAAACAACAACAACAAAAATATATATCCAAAACGATATTTAACAAATTCACAGGAAAAAAAAGTTATCATATTTATAAGCAACTCCTGTTTTCTCATCCTCAATCTGCTTGGCCCACAGTTGTGCTTCCTCACCACGTCAACCTCCTCCTTAAAGAAAAAAATAAACTGGAGAAGCAGCTTCAGTGATGCTCTTTCACAATTAAAGCCTGCAGCTGCCTGCTGATCTGTTAACAAAGGACAATGTCCAGCCGCAAAGAGGCCTTTTAGCCAAAATTCTAAAGAGGTTTTAAATGTTTTTGTTTGTAACTATAACAAACTATAACAAGCACTGACTGAAAAACCTGTGCCACTCACATTAAGAGCAGTTTTTACATGTAACATTCGTTTTTTTTTTTTTTGTCAGGTCAAAGCTAATACTATTGCGGAAACAGATAAAAAGCCACTGAAAACAGTCTTCAATAAAGGGAGTTAGGATTGTACAAAAAAAAAAAAAGAATGGTCTGAAAAATACATGGAGGAATAATGATAAAGAGATGGCATTTGGCAGGACACAAGATGAGCGCTCGTTTTTCATGTGGCTTTTATTTTTTTTTGCTTTCTCCTTCTCAGAGGTGTCCAGGACTTGAGAGGATATCTAGCTCTAAAAGCTCCTCCATCAGCGCCGGCCTTTCAAGTCATTTTCTATGTCAGTCAGGTCCATTTGGTTTTCTAAATCACACTTCAAATTCGTCCAGGTCAAAGAAGGTAAACAGAACACAATGCCTGCTCTGAAATGCCATTCGATCCTAGGTTTGACCTGTGTGCTGTAGCTGGTATGTTTGGATTTGTTTTTGTTTTTTCTTTATTTTTTAAAAATCCTGCATTTCGTCTGTGCAGTGTGGCAGTCGGTCCATGCTGGAAGGGAAAAGGGGGGTTGTCTGTGGTGCTGGGGTGGCCCGGCCATCATTCAAGGTTCCACGGGCTTTCAGGGTCCAAAGGGCTCTCGGGGGCTGAAGGCTTCACAGAGAACCAGAGGCACATAAAGACAGAAGAGAGGAGAAACAGATGGGCAGATGGACGATGCAGGAGACAAGAAAAAGAGATAGATAGTGATTTGATTGACTGATTGATTCATTGACTGATTGATTGATTGATTGTAGAGGGAAATGATGTCTCTTATTATTTAAAAGTCCAGACACAACGACAGAGAAGGAAAGGAAGAATTAGATGGAGGATAATGAGTGCAGAAGCAAAAAAAAAAACCCCAACATTTTGAAGCCACAGAAGGTGCTTGTCTCCTTTTCAACTCAGACAAATACACCGTGCAGAGGATTAGATTGCAAAAAGAGAGCTCGAACACCAGCAGTCAGCAGGAGCAACAGGACAGAGCGAGAGTGATGAAGAAAGAAAGACACCGAGCAGGAGGGATAAATATCACTAAGTGCATTATTAGGTGTCATTTTAACAAGTGAGTGTGTGTGTTTGTGTGTGTGTGTGTGTGTGTGTAGGGGGATGTCACAGACGCTGACTCATTTTGTTACTATGTCTGAATATATTACAAATTAATACTTTATCTGATAGTTATTCAGGCTTGAGTTAAACAACTGAAGCACCAGTGCAAAAACCATTTAGCTGGAGCAACGAGACTGTGAGAACTTTTGTACTTTTTTTGCAATAAATATAACTGTATAATAAGATGCGAATATGTAGTATGAATATGCAAAAGGAATCTTATTGGAAAATGTCAGTGAGGCTGAGCACATCTATTGTGCTGTGCATGATAAAGTGAATGATTGCATGTGTGTGTGTGTGAAAAAAGGTAAGGACAGCAAGGAAGGGGTCAGGGCTTTTAGAGTGCAAGAAGTGAGGGCGAGTTCATAGAGTCAGAGGACTGCTCGCTGCTGCTGGTTCGCTGGTTAGCGCTGGCACCGCAGGCTCCCTCTGGGTAGGTGAACACAAATGAAGATGTGTATGAGGGGTTGTGGCTGCCAGCGTCAGGGTTAACGCTGCCGTCGGTGACAAGGCACGGGCCACCCGGCGCCGGCTGGCTCGGCCCATAGAAAGAACTAGAAAATGCTACCTCCTGCATCATCCCTTGCTGCTGCTGCTGCTGCGCTGGCTGCTGGTGGTGGTGGTGGTGCTGCTGGTGGTGATGGTGGGACGAGTAAGGTGGAGGCAGGTAGAACGAGTCCTCCTTCACAGTCAAACCCACCACTGAAACAGAGGAGGACGGAGGTGGAGGAGGCGCTGGTGTCTGCTGCTGCTCCTCCTGGTAAGGGATCTTGCAGCTTGGTTGATGGGTGATGAGGACGAACTCAAGACGCTCTTTCTCCTTCTGCAGCTCTGAGATCTCAGCCTCCAGCTCAGCCTTCTCCTCCTCCAGTATGTCGGTTTCCTGGAAAAAAAAATGGAGACGAGTGAGAGCGAGAGACACTGAAAACCAGACTTGTCAATCAAGCCTTGAACATGTTCCCCTCTGATTTGTAAGTTTAAAGCTTTTCTTCTAAAACCATAAAGCGATCGTTCAGGTCAAGATCTGCATTATTGCTCCACTCCAAAAGTAAAGACGGAAAAATTGGCTTTCAACAATATTTGTGGTAATTGGAAAATCATGTAAGTGTCATTTTTGGTCAAAATGCATTTGAAGCCTTTGAAGCAAGAGCACATGTATGAGCTATGTCTAACTTTACTCATATAATTCAATTAAAGTGTATAATATAAGTGTAGAGCACTTATAACAATACACAAACAACTTTACAGAAATCTGGATGTAGATTTAGATCCACAATGAACCAGAGGTGACAGTTGCAAAGAAAAACACTTGAGAGGGAAAAATAAGGACACAAACTCGAGAGGAACCAGGCTCAAAAAGGAACCCATCCTCTTCTTGGTGACATCAGATAGTGGGATTATAAATCATTATAATCCACAATTGTATACTATAAAGTCAAAAGGATGTTGAAAGGATGTTCAGTATGACCATCATGGTCTTTACGATTACAGTAGCAGTTCATAGGTACAATACAGCAGAGAGTGAGAATTCAACTGTATGATTACCATGGATATTATTGTAGGTAAAATATTGTATTATCATGCATACCACCACACTTACCCTGCTGAGATTAAGAGTGTTTGTATATCCTCGCTCACTTACACTATGGGTGTGGTATAATGCATGTGACATACAGTATCTCACAAAAGTGAGTACACCCCTCACATTTGTGTGAATATTTGATGATATCTTTTCATGTGACAACACTGAAGAAATGACACTTTGCTACAATGTAAAGTAGTGAGTGTACAGCTTGTGTAACAGTGTAAATTTACTGTCCCCTCAAAATAACTCAACACCCAGACATTAATGTCTAAACTGCTGGCAACAAAAATGAGTGAAAATGTGAAAATGTCCAAATTGGGCCCAATTAGCCATTTTCCCTCCCCAGTGTCAGGTGACTTGGTAGTGTTACAAAGTCTCAGGTGTGAATGGGGAGCAGATGTGTTAAATTTGGTGTCATCGCTCTCACACTCCCTCATACTGGTCACTGGATGTTCAACATGGCACCTCATGGCAAAGAACTTTCTGAGGATCTGAAAAAAATTATTGTTGCTCTACATAAAGATGGTCTAGGCTCTAAGAAGATTGCCAAGACCCTGACACTGAGCTGCAGCACGGCGGCCAAGACCATACAGGTTCCACACAGAACAGGCCTTGCCATGGTCGACCAAAGAAGTTGAGTTCACGTGCTCAGTGTCATATCCAGAGGTTGCCTTTGGGAAATAGACGTATGAGTGCTGCCAGCATTTCTGCAGAGGTTGAAGGTGTGGGGGATCAGCCTGTCAGTGTTCAGACCATACGCCGCACACTGCGTCAAATTGGTCTGCATGGCTGTCGTCCTCTTCTAAAGATGATGCACAAAAAAAGCCCGCAAACAGTTTGCTGAAGACAAGCAGACTAAGGACATGGATTACTGGAACCATGTCCTGTGGTCTGATGAGACCAAGATAAACTTATTTAGTTCAGATGGTGTCAAGCGTGTGTGGCCGCAACCAGGTGAGGAGTACAAAGACTAGTGTGTCCTGCCTATAGTCAAGCATAGTCGTGGGATTGTCATGGCCTGGGGCTGCATGAGTGCTGCTGGAACTGGGGAGCTACAGTTCATTGAGGGAACCATGAATGCCAACATGTACTGTGACATACTGAAGCTGAGCATGATCCCCTCCCTTCGGAGACTGGGCCGCAGGGCAGTGTTCCAGCATGATAACCTGATGGTGAAGGTGATGGACTGGCCAAGCATGTCTCCAGACCTAAACCCTATTGAGCATCTGTGGGGTGTCCTCAAATGGAAGGTGGAGGAGCACAAGGTCTCTAACATCCACCAGCTCTGTGATGTCATCATGGACGAGAGGAAGAGGACTCCAGTGGCAACCTGTGAAGCTCTGATGAACTCCATGCCCAAGAGGGTTAAGACAGTGCTGGAAAATAATGGTGTCCACATAAAATATTGACACTTTGGGCCCAATTTGGACATTTTCACTTAGGGGTTTACTCACTTCTGTTGCCAGCGGTTTAGACATTAATGTCTGTGTTGAGTTATTTTGAGGGGACAGTAAATTTACAAGCTGTACACTCACTACTTTACATTGTAGCAAAGTGTCATTTCTTCAGTGTTGTCACATGAAAAGATATCATCAAATATTTACACAAATGTCAGGGGTGTACTCACTTTTGTGAGATACTGTACAGGTGATTTGTGCAGTTAGTCGCTCACCGACTGTAGCCTGTCTGTAAGCTCACGCCGTCGATTGCGACACTTAGCGGCGGCCAGTTTGTTCCTCTCTCTCCTGACGCGCCTCTTCTCTTCCTCCTCTGGAGTCAGCTAGAAGGTATGAAAGCGTTTTCAAGACTTACTCATATGTACGTATGCACAGTGCGTTATTTCAGAGAATGGCATACATACTTGCAAAAGAGAAGGAGACAAAATCTCAGGCTACATAGATACAAACCGTTCGGTCCAACATGAGCCTCACTTACCGTTTCGTCACGTGTGCGCCGGCGGCTCCTTGACTGGCGCACAGGACCTGGGGTGTCCGAGCTGGGAGGGGTGAAGCCCGAGCCGGAGGAGAAGCTTGGCCCTGGCATGTCATATGGGTCCAGGGCCACTGACTGGGTCATGGTGGTCGTACCTGTGCCACTCTGCCCTGGTGCCACGGAGGAGATGAGGGTAGGTTGCACCATCCACTGCAGGTCCTGACTTGTGGTGATGGCAGTCACTGTGGGAACGAAGGAGCCAGGCATGTCCACCCCTGGAGTGCTGCCAGCTGTCCCGCCACCCACCCCTACACCTCCGGCAGAAGATACACACTCCTATGGAACATGAACACACACCAGATCTAGGTTGAGTACTCTAAAGGTCATACAGGGATAACATAATGCCCTAGTTCATACTGATATTACTTCCTATTTCAATGATTCACCCTGAAGCCAATAATTTGATTGTCTTATATCAGTAAAAATAAACAAACAAACAATATTTCAATGCTTCCACGTCCCTATATAGTCAAACTAGAGCCAATGTAAAAGGGAACTAGACCATAAAATAGGTTTGAACGCTAGGTGTAAATGATGCAGCTGTAAAGGTGCTATATGAAAACACATCTACACACAACATAGTGCCCTGAACAGCATGGACATAAGGAATTGCTTAGTTTATATTTTTAACTGCTTTTTTAAAATATAGAAAATATAGAGATATGACAAGGAAGGACAAAGAAAAAAAGGCTTCAGCATATACGACGCGTATACATCAGGCATTTTTTACTTTTAATGTTGTTTATTATTAAAAGTAGGCCTACGCACAAGCTACAGCCTATGACCTATCAAATAATAACTCTAATGCAATTATATTATTGCAGTGTTGTTATTATTCTATATCTATAGGCTATGAAGGAATATGTTTTAATAGGCTACTAAATATGTGATGTAGCTGTGAAGGTGCTATATACAAACACTTCTGCACCCAATGTAGGGCTCTATATGTTATGAACAGCATTATGGATTTATATAATTGCTTTTTTTGGTTAGTTACAGATTGAGAAGGCAGTTATTTATATTTATTTTCATAAATTACTATAAATTACTATAAATAAAAAAATAACTGCCTTCTCAATCTGTAACTAACCAAAAAAAAGCAATTATATAAATCCATAATGCTGTTAATGCTGTTGATGATGATGATGATGATGATGATTATTATTATTATTATTATTATTATGTCCATTATGAATTAGTTATTATTATGATGATGATGATGATGTAATTCGAGACGCAGAATCCGTGGTCAAAAATTAAAGAACACCCTTTGACTTTTCCAGACCTTTTTTCCCCTAGCTCTTCTCTTCATTTAGCGAGCGCGCGCGAGCTCGGGAGTTTCCTTAATATTCATACGCCGCGTCACACAAGAGACTCCGCGAGCGTCAGCCAATCAGCTCTCTCGAGCCTTTCCTTTCTAGACCCCACCTCCCCTCTCCCAACCCTTCGACGCCCCGCCTCCGCCGTCACGCCCCCAGTGCTCCCCTTAGCAACGCGACGTAACACTCCAAAATAGAACGCATTGACGTCACATCGAGGCCAAATCGACGAGGAGGCTTGAGGAGAGCGGAGCGACGGGGAGGGGCGTAGCGCGCGCGCGCGCGTCGCGCGTCGGAGAGGTTCCACCGCGGTAATCCACGCAGCCGCATGCTGCCAAACACATACACAACGGCACGTTGCTAACGGACTGCTCTGCACTCACACTACACAGCTGTTTGCGGTTTGTTCAGTGAATGCAGTTTACTTTTTAGATTATTTAGCATTTCTTAGTACTCCCCCCCCCCCACCCACAGCGGCTCAGTAAGATAAACAGCCTTAACGCCACCGAGCAGTTTGACAGCTCGTGCGTGCATGCATGAAGCAAGCAAACTCTACGGACTTACTTGTGGTGCAGTGGTGGTGGAGGGGCTCCCGAAGGAGTCCACCGAAGACAGGTACTGAGATTCGACCGATGGAGAGGAACTTCCACGGGAGCCGCTGTCCGGGTCACCGGGGAACCCCTGGAACATCTCCCCGGCAGAGCCGAGTGGAAACGAGAAAGCGCTCGCTCCCGGCGAAAATGGCACGTCACCTGGCGCCCAGCGAAACATTCGGCGTTCTAGTGCACTGTCTAATTCATCATTACAATGCATGTACAAGTCACTTGAAGCTGACTTGAATGCATGCACACCTACAGATATACCTCGCTGTAAAATCTATACTAGGCTAGTAAAAATAACATGCCATTATTTCAGCCAGGTCATCACCTACCGTAACAAGATTTACTCGAAGAGTCAGTCAAGAAGCCTTTCGTGTCTTTCCAAAAAAGTTGCATTAAGATGGCAATCCCGTTCTGCGCTGGGGGGGGAAACAAGTTTACAACTCCAAAGCCGAGACGTCCACCCTGGCTGGAGGAATAACAATCCCTAAAAGGTTCCGTTTATTTGAAGTGTGCATTTATAAATCCATGAAAAAACCACCAACAACAAATAATATAATGTCCGCAACGTGTTTTGGTCAGCGATAATAAACAGCGAATTCGTGCGCGCGAGCCGGCGTCTCTCGTCTTCTGAATGAAACCATCCAGGAACCTTTGTAAAGTACAGAATTCTGTCTCCGCCCCTCACTGGAGTTCCGCTGACGTAGATGCCCATATATGGTTCATGGAGCGGTGTTTTTGTTTTTTGGTATCCTAGGCGATGACGTTTAGGGATTCCCTCACCCACAGAAAAAAAAAAAAAACCTCTCTAGCGCACTGTCGAGAATAGCAGCGTTTACTATAGCTTCCACAGGAGATATTTTTGATTGCATGCTTTTTTTTTCTTCTTCTTAAAAATAGAGACTATAAAGAAACGACAGGGACGGACAATATTAGACTTATCTCTGAGCCAAGTGCGTCAAAGAAGGAGAGAAAAAAGGTTTCAGAATATGATTTTTGCTTTATGTTGCCACGTGAGGTGTTAACAACCAAACAAATGAGATTAACACACATATATGATGGGATTCATTTGTTATTAAAAAATACCTAGCCCATAAACTATGATCATAATAATAATAATAATAATAATAATAATAATAATAATAATAATAATAATAATAATAATAATAATTATTATTATTATTATTATTATGATTATTATTATGATTATTATTATGAATGTTATAATAATGCTTGCTATTTCTCCAGCTTACATTCTGTAATGTCTACATAAGAAAACATATAGTCAGAGCTTACATATGATCGCTGTGCAAAATAGACACCAAAATAGACTGCAAGACTGCAAGGCATTTGAAAGCTGTATGTATGCATGTTGTATGCAGCAAGCAGAGAAGGTGCTATCCGGTTTCTCAGGTGAAGGGAGGGGCTGTGGAAACGTGCTTTAAGTGAACACAACTCTCCATTGTAAACTTTCTCATGGGCTTCACGGAATCCCCGGTGGTCTAATATTAGAGGTTCTATAACTGTCCTGGAAAAAATGTTTTAATGCAACAACATACACAACAAGTAGAAACACTAATATCAAAAGTTGATGCTAATTATAATGACAACAATGTGTCATTGTAATGTCTCAGCATCACCACGACCATCATCATCATCATCATCATCATAATAATAATAATAATAATAATAATAATAAATCGAAGGAGAGCTCAAACCAGATGTTCTTATCTCTTGTGTCACTGAGGACACATCATCACATCATCACTGGGGACATCAGACTACACTGAATAAACAAAGCCAAACTTGCCGGAAACACACAAAGCCTCGTTTTGTTTGCGTGCTCAGGAAGCCACTTACAATAGTGAGACGCATGAATACAAAGTTTCATTCATTATTCCCTTGTGCACGACAACGACGAGGAGCCCGAGATCGGAAATGGGACGAAGAAATGAGGAAAGAAAGAGTTGTGAAATTGCAGGAGAGCTTTAATGAGCCACGAGGAAATACAAGGCAGGACGAAAATGTCAACACAGTATAGGGCCGCGGGAAGACGACAATTAGTCAGCAGTCTGACGTCACTGACGGAGAACGTACTGTTCTGTCCACCAGCAGGTAGGAGCTCAGCTAGACTACTCTAACCAGCATGACTAACACGTACATGACTTTCACCAGGAATATCTCTCACAATCAAAATCAGCCAGAACTCTCACCAATGGCTAAGAGCTGCCGACCTGCGGCTACGTCAGGAAAAAAAGCGCATCACAGCTCCTTATGTGGGATGCAAACACAGGATGGAGGGAGGAAGAGAAAGAGAGACCAGTGACAAACAGAGTCAGATCTCTCAGCTGTTCATATTTTATTGTTTATATGCCTTGGCATTGAAAAGGAACTTGCTGAATATTTTACAGTATGTTTAAACCCAATTCTGCAACAAAAATACAATAAAAATAAACAAATCCCTCTTCCACTATTATTCCAGATGTTTGCTTGTTTTTATTTATTTATTTGCTTATGATTAGACTTGTAGGTGCAAAAACACCTGAACAGTCTTTATTCCTCGATTAGATGCAAAAAAAAAAACAAAAACAAATAAACAAAGAAAAAAACCCCAACAACAACTCAACAACATCAGTCCCATGTGTTGCCACTACTTTACAACCGAAAACTGCAGATGTGTATGTACAGGCGTTGCGTCGTTATGGAAACGCCGTTCCGGCACGTCTGACGCAACGACGTCATGACGAGTTGGTCTTTTTGTGTTTTTGTTGCGCAGCAACCGTGTCCCGTGGCAACCTCGGCCGCACAATGAGCGTTGAGTGAACGAGATCTAAACGTCTTGCTATAGTACAAGTAGTGCACTTCATGTGGCGGGACAAGCCTTTAATTTCCACACCCTATGTAGGGCGCTTGTGAAGGGAGTACTGAGTTATTGAGTATTCCCCTACACAAGCATTAGCAGACACGGAGATTCGGATTTCTCTGTATGAGTTTAAATGTCTAACGAAACTCAGTTCTTTATGTTAGTATCCCCCCCCCCCCACTGCTCACAGACAATATGCAAATAAGCGTTATGTTTTAGTTAAGCAGCCATTGATAATAACGCACTGCAGTGTTTGTTTGGTTAGGATATTAGCTAGCTTAGCATGCTAGCCGTAACCTTTGCACTACTTGGAAAGCATTCCCGCGGCTAATAGCTGGTTCTGAAGCTGGTTTGCTTGCTGCTAAAAAAAAAAAAGTACCGAGTAGATTAAATTAGTGCAGAGCAAGACAAACAAACGCATTAACACCTGAACAAACATCCTGCACACCGAGCGAATACTGCGTCTTCTTGGTTTTACTTATTTGTACCTCCTGCTATTGGCAAAAGTTGAGATAGGAGTCATAGTTGTTCTGCTTGTATGGCTGGTTTTTATGTTTTTTCTTTTTGCTTATAAACTATAAACACTGAACTGCATTTATATGATGGCGATCATTGTGCATACAGTGCTATAGAGTACACACCACTAAATGTAGTTCACTGCAAGTGCACGAAAAGTTTGTGGACAGCTAAAAATCCCACCTGTATAATCACACCCCAGACTGTGGTGACAAAGTTGGAAGCACACAACTGTATAGAATGGCTTTGTATGTTGTTACGTTACAGTTTGCCTTCACTGGAACTAAGGGACCCAAACATGTCCCAGCATGACAAAGTGAGCTCCATGAAGACAGTGTGCCAATGTTGGAGTGGAAGTACTTGAATGTCCTGCAGAGAGCCCTGATCTTAATCCAGTGAGCATCTTTAGGATGAACGGGAACACTGACTGCACCCCTGACCTCACTAATGCTCTTGGGGCTAAATGAACACAAATCTCCACAGCTACACTACAAAATGTAGTGGAAAGCCTTCTCGGAAGGCAAGTATAACAGCAATGGGGGACTAAATCTGGACTGGGATGATCAAACAACATAAGATTTGATGGCTAGGTGACCACAAACTTTTGGCCATATAGAGGGTGGCCCAAAAGTCTCCATCCATATATATATATATACAGTATATATATATATATATATATATA
>JAFFST010054599.1:93034-110682 GCA_022414735.1 Noturus placidus | reverse complement strand
AAAGATGTGGTAGAAAAAAGTGTACAAGCAATAGGGATAACTGCACCCTGGAGAGGATTGTGAAACAAAACCCATTCAAAAATGTGGGGGAGATTCACAAAGACTGGACTGCAGCTGGAGTCAGTGCTTCAAGAACCACCACACACAGAGGTATGCAAGACATGGGTTTCTGCTGTAGCATTCCAAGTGTCAACATTTCTAAAAATCCTTTTTTTTTGTATTGGTCTTAAGTAATATTCTAATTTTCTGAGATACTGATTTTGGGGTTTTCATTAGTTGTCAGTTATAATCATCAAAATTAAAAGGAATGAACACTTGAAATATATCAGTCTGTGTGTAATGAATGTGAACATTATACTACTTTCACGTTTTGAATGGAATTATTGAAATAAATCAACTTTTTGATGATATTCTAATTATATGACCAGCACCTGTGTATCAACAGTTATAATATTATTCATTCCAGTTCAGAAATGGAAGAAGTGCAGACACAACTATGTGACCTGATAGACTTCTTAGCAGGAAGTGTAACAAAAGTTAATTTATATCAAATTCAGAAATATAATTTAGATTGTTACAGTATTGTACAATTTTGTCATGATGTAAAATGGAGATTTGTGTTAATATTAAATGTCATCTTGGTTGCAGTAAGTTTACACAGATGTTTGCAGGCAACTGCAAATCAAGTTCAGCTTCTTAATGGAATATGATGTCTGACTGAACTCAGTGCCTGCACTAAAAAAATTAAATAAAATTTTAATCTTGTTTACACTTTTTAAAATTACAAATGGGATCAAAATGTGAGCATTGCTTTTCACTAATGCATATCTATATCCATAATGTAATCTATAGTTATATCACTAAAGTTATCTATATCTGCATCACTAATGTAATCTCTATTTATATTACTAGATTTATCTATATCACTAATGTAATCTTTATTTATATCATTAATGTAATCTATTTACGTCACTAAATTTATCCATATCACAAATGTAATCTCTATTTATATCACTAATGTAATCTATATTTTTATAACTAAAGTGATCTACATCTATATCACTAATGTAATCTATATTGATATCACTGATATCACAGCAGGAAGCTGCAATGGCGAGTCTGTAACTTTGGAAGGAGGAGCATGCTGAATCCCAAACAGCAGGTTTTGTTTACTGAATGCTCTCAGTTTTCCAGTTTTGTTTTGTGGTGTCTGTGTGACTTGAGCCCCCTGTAGCAGTCACGAAAGCGGCCTATTTCCTGGGGAGGCAGGACATGTTTGCCCATTTCCCTGCCCAAAATATTTGTAACCAGGCAACAGCCAGGCCCGTCCCACTTCAGCCCTACTCTGGTAACACCCCTCTTGGCCGTCCGCACAGATGCAATTACATAACCACAGCTTCTAACTTCCTATCTGCACAAAAGTGGTGCATCTAAAAGGAACTCAGACATTAGATATGGACATTTGTTCTTTTGTTTTTGTTTGTTTGTTTGTTTTAAGCTTTGTGTCTCACCTTCTCATATGCACCCCTGCACACAGTTTTTGACTTTCAGGAACGCTCTGTGTTTGCACAGACACACAAAGTAGCAGTCCAAACTGGCTGTTACTGAAGCAAAACGCTGTATGCCACTGCACCTCCTGTTTATTCTGGCTTTATTCTTACAGTCCTGCCGCACTTTTCTGGCACACCAGAGACAACCGTTTACATACATATACACAAAGTTATACACTAAGTTTACATATAAGCTGATCTTCATTAAAGGAGAACACCCATGTGCAATGTTAAGCAGATTACTGAAGAAATGTAGTCCAGTACTTGTTACAGATTAAATGAGCATATATTTAACCAGTAATATAATCCTTTAGATTGCTTTTGTGTATTTTATTCCCACACTACTTTTTGTAGAATAATCCTGAACTGATTTAATAAAACCACAATAAGAAAGAGTACATAAACCGGCAACCTTTAATGAGTGCTTTTTTCTTTCTTACATGCAATGAAAGCCAGATGTACTATGTGTGGTTAAGAGAGTTAATATTTTAGAGTCTCCATCTGAGTGATTAGAGAGAAAGTGCAACTGCTGTTAGTCATAACTGCTCTTATGCAGTTTAATGTCACTCCGAGTAAATTCTAAATGTATAGACCATGATTCACAGACGTCAACATCGCAATCACGCAATCCATAAAAAGAACCAGTAATCTGATTATGTGCTATCGCATTACGTAATCCAGATTACAGATTATTGCTGCCCATCATCATCATCATCCTATTTTTCAGAAACTGACTCTCAAACGTGAAGAGATAAATTACCTACAGGAAATTATGCAAGGATTAAAAAATATTGTGGCATGCTCAAATAGGAAAGCAATCAGTGATGGGATGCAGCTATAAATAGTTGTTCCCTCCCCAGCCTCTCTTTCCTCTCACTTGAAGTTAATCAGACAAAAAGCACATATTACAGAGAAACTGGAAAGTGCAACATCATGTGTCTTGGAAAATTTACAGCTACAAAATGCTGAAAGTACAGAAAGCTTCACTATATCAAAGATTACAATTTTTTCTTTGGTTAAAAAAACAACTACATCCTTCCAAACAAGAGTATTAATATTAAACTGTCATTTGAATTACAGCCGGTACTATTGTAAGAGGTGCGGTTATAGAAAAAGAACCAACAACCAATCAGAATCAATAATTCAACAACACTGCCATGTAAATATTAATATTAATCTGTTCTGCTCAAATGTCTGGACATGCAGAAGGGATTTCCTTCTTCTCCCTGTACTAAAAATTAAAAACTAAGTCAGTGTGTCACAGCGCCTGTGTGTTCTCTTCCTCGATAATCTTCGCGTCTCTCGAGTTACTCATAAGTGGGGAAACACTTGGTCGTGTCTGGAAACATCTGGCATGTCCAGCAGTATGAGGTCATTGCTGTGCCTCTCATGCTGTCTCACTGACTGGATCACCGTATGTGTCTGGGCCAGGGCTGGAATGTGTGGAAACCAGAGATATTTGGCTGAAGGACGGTCACATAGCAGACAGTTGTGGTTCTCTTACCGTGCATACGTTTTTTTCCCAATATGTTTGTGGCCAGACCCATCCCTCCTGACAAAGTCACTGGAACTTGGAGAGTTTGTGTACATCAGACATTTACATACATTTACATTTATTCATTTAGCAGACGCTTTTATCCAAAGCGACTTACAAATGAGACACACTCACACACCAATGGGAGCAGAGCTGCATGCAAGGTGCTAGCTTGCCATCGGGGGCAACTTAGGGTTCAGTGTCTTGCCCAAGGACACTTCGGCATGGGATCACCCGGGCCGGGATTCGAACCACCAACCCCACGATTAGTGGATTAGTGGACAACCCGCTCTACCGACTGAGCCACAGCCGTCCCACCGCCGTCCCACTGAGCCATCAGACCCTTTCTATGGTGTAAATGATGATAAGTGAAACACACAAAAGACAGTACTCTGTAATGACCAGTGGTGGAAGAAAAGTGGACTTTCTAAAAACACTTTTGTAATGCAATATCTCTGGCTCATGTTTTAAAAATGTATTGTTATACCATTTAATATGCCTCTAATAGAACACAATCCCCAAAACTGTTCATGGAATCATTGATGTCTGTGAAGTTTTGCCTTATACATTACAGAATTGGTGTTTCTTTTCTTCTTCTATATTTTCGGCCTTGTACATTTAAATAAAGCAAGGGATTACCATTTTATTCCAAAATATCGTGTGACCTGTACATTCTTATACACTCATAAATTTGGTTTGGCTTCAATACGAGTCACCTCATAGTTTACCTGAACCTAAAAGTAGGTAGAGAAAACTGGCCAAGATATAATAATAATTAGGTAGCTAACATACTGTATCTAATGATTCTTTGAGTAATATTATACAATACTTACACATATTATTTACAAATATTTACACATATTGCCACAGCTCTTAAAGTGAGAACTGTTCCGGAAAATATGGCACAATTTAGCATTTAGTGCTTACATATTATAGCTTCATAGATTATAGTTATATAGTTTAGTTGAAAACTGTTTATTTTATACTGCAGCCCGAGAGGAACTTCAAGTGGTATGTAATAAAATCATCAGGTATCTAGGTCTGTAAGCAGCTGACATGTTCCAGCAATAAAACATGCTACACTGACTGCAGTCACAAAACTTCACTTCTTTAAATAGGTTTTCTCTCAAACATTGAGTGTCTTTTTAGTTTGGTGTCAATTTAATTCTATTATTTGATGTGTTTTATGAGCTCATTTTAATCATAGTAACTTAGCTATTACATAAGCGAGAAAAATTAGCCTGCTAGGAATGGTAAGCTAACTTAATGTATAAAAATGTAACTGAAAGGATGTGTTGGACATTTTAGCTAAGTAGATCACAGTATATAAGCAAGTATAGCCTACTTCTTTCTTTCTTCTCTTTTATCTGCCGTCTTGAAATCCATCTTGTTGAAAAGCTGGCTTGGATTAGTTTTAGCTAGATACCAATGTTTGTTGCAATGTAATTGCCACATTTTCCTACCTTTTTAGCCTGTACAATTAAAAAAAAAGAAATTAAAAATTAATGGTCAAGCTCTTTAAATCAAAGCAATTTTTAATTGACAGTCCAAATAGTACCAATAGTGCTGAGTTTTTCTTTAACAATTTAAAAAAAAAATCCCAAATGGTATTCCCTTAGTAAAACCTATCCATTCTTTACCACTGGTTGTAACTGAATACGATGTAAATCATGTTAATGAATACATTGCTCAGTTGCGTTCATATGCAATGATATGTGCTTGTATACTTCTCCATTACGCCCCCCCCCCCCAAGAAAGTCAACGTCCAAGTGTTTGAGGAAGTAACAGAGAAACAGGAAACTGTGCTGGACTTTGATATTGGCCTGTATTGTCGATGAGAGCACTGAATTCCACATTCACATAGCCAAACTCGCAGTTTTTAAGGAAATAAAATGAGTCATTTTCGGATACCAAACATACTTTTGCCATTACTGGTAATGAAAGATACCTAGATAAAGCATATTTAGTTTATTATTTAACACCACCTCCAATTGTCTTTGTTAATCCTGCTGTCACTGGCACCCCACCTTGTGGAGAAGATGATGAGGATGATGGACTGATATTGTATCATGCAAGATATTGCAATGATGCAGGCTAAAGCCTTAGTCCAATGCAATCAGTGGGTTTAGTGTTCAGTGGCGTATTGTGACTCAGCCTTACCCTCAAGCGCGTCAAACATAGCCTACTTTCAGCAGGACGCATGCCAGACAGCACCGGAGAGGGAGAATGAGGGGGAGAAAGGGCATGCTTTCCCATCCTCCTCTTTGCATTTCCATCAATTTCCACTCTGCCTCAACCCCCACCTTCTCTTCAGTTCTCCACGTCCGTCACCCCACCACTCCTCCAGCGCTTATGCAATGCTTGCCCAATATTCCTGGAGGAGGATGTGAGAGAAGAGAGTGAGAAATGCAGAGGGAACAGGTGGAAGGGAAAGACGGAGGGGTAGACATCATGTGGAAGACAAATTGTCTCTTCATCAGCATCACCCGGTGGTTCCTGTTGTCATCTGTGCTCTTTGCTTCTCTCCAACCCATTTAGAAAGGAGTGAAGACCTGGTATTTCTTTCTGTTATGCATATAGCAACATCACAGTTAACATCATAGATAGCAATTCAGCTCCCTAGGAGTGACTTACCAGTGCAAGAGTTCATATAGAGTTTACATCCATAACATCCTCAGCCTACTGAATAGTCTCATTGCTTTACTCCATCACTATTTCCATATTACATTCATTCAAAAGGGAATCAGAATAGGATGTTTACGTGGACCCCTTGACGGTCACACCCATACTGTTGCCACAAATTTGGAAGCACACAATTGTCTATAATGTCTTTCTATGCTGTAGAATTAAGATTTCCCTTCACTGGAACTAAGAGTCCCAAACCTGTTCCAGCATGACAATGCACCTGTGCACAAAACAAGGTACATGAAGCCATGGTTATCCAGGGTTGGAGCTGAAGAACTCGAATGACTTGCACAGAATCCTCACCTCACTGGAACACCAACTTCATACTAGGCATTATTGCCGGACATCACTGCCCAAGCTCTTGCTCTTGAGGCTGAATGGGCAGAAAATCCCACAGCCACACAGCAAAATCTATAGTGGACAGCCTGTCCAGAAGAGTGGAGGCTGTTATAATAGCAATCAATATTAATGCCCATGGACAAGTAATGGCTATCTCATACTGTCTCAACCAAAATATTTTTTGGAAAAACCTACCCAAATAAACAAGTTTCATCAATCTGCATATGTAATACACGTATATAAGCTCAGTTGAATGAAACACTTGAAGTATCTTGGGATCTTATTCACAAGTGATGTGAAAAGAGAGCGTGAGATTGACAAATTGAGGCAGTGTTTCTGTCTCTGTATCAGTCTGCCTGGGTGGAGAAGGAGCTCAAGTGCTATCATTTATGGAATGAGCTGGTTACAAGCTGTGGGTAGTGACTTAAAGAATAAGGTTGTGACCAAAAGAATATGGTCCAGGAGAGCCTTGGTGTAGAGCTTCTGCTCCTCGGAATTGAGGGGAGTCAGTTGAGGTGGTTTGGGTGCTTTTCAAGGACATAGACAACTGAACATTGATCCAGTACACGATGGAGAGATTATATCCCACAGTTGTCTTGGGAGATACCCCAGGAGGAGCTGGAATCTGTGCTTGGGGTTAGACAAGTTTGGAGTGACTTATTTTGTTGCTACAGTGATCCCCACCAGGAAAGCAGAAGGCAAATGATATGTAAAATAGCAGGGATAGTACAGTATATATTTTTAAAAAAATAAGGTCAAAATATAACTAATAGTATCATTTGCATAATTCCCACTTCAGGCTTTGCAAGGCAGAAGGTGAAATGGATACAACATTGGAACATAGTTAAGGAAATAGTCATTCTGGTCGTCCAAGATGGCTGCATCCAATTACGTGTTCAGCTACACTGTAACATTTTGTTCATTTAGTCACACTGTGTACCAAACCACATCAACAAGTTTGTGTCTTTAGAAAGAAAGTACTGGATACGATTTGAGCTGATATTTACAGCTCTGCTCAAATTACAGTGGAACATCGTAAGCACATTTGAAATGCTTTTGGCTGGGTTGTGGACACTGAAAATAAAAGTAAAAGTCTTATTATTTTATGTATATATTGTTTGATCCATAAAGGGATCTGTACACCTACATGTAAGTGCCATGTGGATCTGACTGCTTGACTGGATTCATCTTGTGAGGTGTGAGTAGGCCACAAAAACAGCACGTTATAATGTGAGGTTCTGTGTATTATACACTACAAAAAGCCAAGTCGGGACACATCCTGAGAAATGCTAAAGTACAGAAAAGATTTCGGGTGAACCTTAATTATGCTTTTTGGTTTACGCACTTCAAATAGTGACTCATATTTCAGACATGGGAAATACAGAGAACAGGTTTATGCTAGCAAGAACTTAATTCTCAGTAATTACATTGTGCCACTATGTATGCAAATACAATTTAGCCAGCACTATAATTATCATGGGCGGCATGCTGGAGCAGTGGGTCCCTGGTTCGATTCTGAGCTCGGGTTATTGTCTGTGTGGGGTTTCCCATGCCTTCTTATGTGGGTTTTGTCCGGGTTCTCAGGTTTCCTCCCGCCTCCAAAAAACATGTCAGCAGATGGTCTGGCAGTGCTAAATTGCCACTAGGTGTGAATATGTGTGTGCACAGTGGCTTACAGTGGACTGGCAGTCCATTCAGGGTGTATTTCTGCCTCGTGGCCAGTGTTCCTGGTATAGGCGCCACCACCACCCTGACCAGGACAAAGCAGTTACACTAGATGAATAAAAGAAAGAATTAATATAATAATCACAACCATGAGCCAATTCACTAATAATTATGTAACCATACAGTATATTTCTTTACAAGAATAACTGAACTGATATTTAACCTTAATTTTAGACCTGAATCTAATCCTCTGACGTCATCCTTACACTTCTGGTTATAGAATCAAAATATTAGCATTTGGTCCTTATGGCACACAGAATCGTGACTAGATGATTGGGTGCCAGTGTGCTTCTATCACTCCATTAATGAGCAATTCACCTGCGGTGCTAATCTGACTCGTCATAGGACATATCAGAGCATATAATTCACTGACACTGCACCATATGCACTGCCCTCCAGGATTATCGGCACCCGTCATGAAAATGAGCAGAAATTATTTTATATAAAATAAATATTGCACACACTAATTCAAATGTTATTCTCAAACATTAGGGAAAACTATGTATATTTCTTCTAACAATGATAGTTCTCATTACAATTACATTTTAAATAATAGTATTTCCTTTCAAAAATATCTAGCAACATTTTTGAGACCCCTAAGCAATATCTTGAAGACATTCTTTAAAAGAAATGTATACTTTTTCACTTGCTCTCAATGCACAGTCCACTGTTGTTGCCTTTAACAATGATTTGCTACCTGGGGTATAAATTTGAGGTGGGCGGTGCAGCAGGTAGCATTGCCGCCTCACAGCTCTAACATTCCTCGTTCGATCCTGAGCCATGTTACTGTCTATATGGAACATCACATGTTTTCCCTGTGTCCATGTGGATTTCCATGTGGTTCTCCAGAGTGTGCCCTGCAATGGACTGGCATCCCATCCTTGATTAATTCTCCCGCCTTATGCCCAGGGTGCAATATAATGGTCCAGATCCACCGTGACCCTGATCTGGATAAAGTAAAGATGAATGAACAGATAAATAACTTCAAAGTTGCCCACATTTAAAATCTCCATCATCCATTACCATAGGAAAACCAAAGATCTTCCAAAACAAAACAGAAAGATGGTTGTTGACCTTCACAGATGAGGTAATGGATCTAAAAAAAAAAATAAAAAATACAGAAGCAGTTGAAAATACTTCTGTAAAAACAGTTGAGTTCCTGCCAGAAATTGAACCAATGAGCACTGTACTCCCACACACTGAGAGGAGGGAATAAAGAGTTCAAAGATCACAGGTTTAGAATGGCACACTTTAGATGATTCTTGTGTTTGTCACGTTTCAGGAAATGGTTCCACTCCCCTGTATTAATAAACACCTGTTTGGAAATTAGATGAAGAGGGGCATCCACACACAAACCCAAGACTACAGTATAAAGGAACCTAAAATGTTCTGCATAGAGGAATGGACCAAGACATTACAGGAAGTGATTTAGTGATGTTATTGGGGTTAGACAAGTTTGGAGTGACTTATTTTGTTGCCACAGTGATAAAATATTAATAGCAAGATATTGTTGTAAATATTACAATGAAACATGTTTAAAATAAAACTATACAATATCTCTGTGCATTTGAACTCAAAATATCACTGAATGCACGTGGGTTTTTTTTTAAACATTTGTGTTTATTTTTATATTCCACATAGTTTGTTGCCAATGAAATGGCATCTAATTGTAGAATTTGAGACTTCGTGGCCACCATAATGTTACTATCTTCTGCAAGACCATATATTGTTTCAGAAATTTTTGCCTGTCAGACCATCTTCACTGTGCATGCAGACAAAATACACATTCATCCTCTTCCAGGCAGGTTCATTACAGTACAGTAATTGTTTTAATTTCTTTCCCTAACAATGGATATGGGCATTTTCAGGCGTGTAGCAAGACTATTTAGAAATAGTCAGTGCATATTGTGTATCCTCTAATATTCTCCATGCTGATGAATGACTAAGGAAATTGGGCCTCTGTGTCACCTCACTAAATCAGGACGTCAAAGACATAGCAAGCATAGGAGGTCCTAAACACTCAGGTGAAAGTAATTAAGTATGAACATTTTTGCCCATATTTATCAAGGGTGCCAATATTTCTTAAATTGACTGCATACTGTATGTCAGTGAATTTGTGGAAAAATAGAATTAACTTAGTATTTGGAGTTTGTTTGCATTGGTCTTAGCTACCTCAGTCATATATTTTCCTTAAAAGATCCCTTTGGTAGCCTATATGCAGAATAATAAGACAATAATAAGCTGAACATCTAGGAGCAGGTGTAAACAGACCAGAAACAGGTGCTAGCACTGATCAAAAGCCTTAAGGTACATGTATGAACATGGGAACTCTGAACACTTGTTTGTCTAATTCCAGTATAGTTACAGGTTTGACGTAAACTGTTCACAAATGCAGCTGAACATTCAGTGTGGGGGCAAGCAGTCAAATTGAATTTGAGTGATGCATTAGTCAGTAAGTGATGCCTTCACACCCAAAAAGCTGACATTTTACCCATATTGTTGTTCTCATTCGTAAGCACTGACTCCCATACACCCTCTAATGAAAGAGGTCATTTATAGAAAACGTCCACGGGTTTGAGTGACTGTGCAGACTGGTAAATAGCTCCGAGTGTGATGCAAGTTTACGGAGCGTTGAGGCGTCGGGATGCATTTCCAGCAATCTTCATCAAAATGTCATGCAATTACCATTCTTGCAAATACATTCAGCAGTGCATGTTTAAATATGCCCTGCTGACGACTTCATTAGTATTGTGTTCATCAACATCACCGTGCCAGCCCGAGCTATATTTGCATCTTGGCAGATTCTATACACAACTTTCCCCCTCCTCCTTAGCTTCTTGT
Source organism: Noturus placidus (assembly GCA_022414735.1). Classification (NCBI taxonomy): domain Eukaryota; kingdom Metazoa; phylum Chordata; class Actinopteri; order Siluriformes; family Ictaluridae; genus Noturus; species Noturus placidus. Next base: position 100,008 of record JAFFST010054599.1, on the reverse strand, counting down.
CCCTCTGGGTGTATGACTTCCACAGCCCCCCAACTCCTTTTCCCTCCCTTCATGGCTGATGAATACGCCCCCACATGCTGCACTACAAATCTGGCTCTATTCCTGGAGCCACCCACGGTGGAACAGCGCCGAATTACTCTCACTGGCAGGAACAGGCTCTGTGCCATGTCACTGCGGCCAAGCAACGGCTACAATAAAGGGGGAAAACTGAGTGGGTGGAGGGACAGGAGGATGAGATGGGGACAAGGTGGACACAGATGGAGGGAGGTGGTGTGCAGGAATCTATTTATCCCCCCCTTCTGAACGTCTGAATCAGTGAACACCACAGTAACTCTAGTTCTGCAAAGCTGCAGTGCAGTTGGCCTTTATGAGGAGAAAAATAGTCACATTTCAAATTAATTTTATGATTCCTGATTTGGTGTTTTGTGGTACATTCAGTATATCCCATATAATGCTGACTGCATATACATTTGTCATACATATAGTCAATCTTCCAGCCACTACAAGAAGATTCGTCATGCTATGTTAAAGGGCAGTAATAACTTCTGTAAAGGTAAGAACAAACATCTGGCATACAGATTAATTGCACAGCTATGATTAATGCAAAAGATTCAAACTACTTAATTAAGTTTCACTTTTCATCTTTCAAGCAACAACCAGGCTAACTGCAACAAAGAGGACAAAAAAAAATGTAGAATGTACCTGTATATAAAAACATAATCTAGGCTAATCTAGCTAACAAGTAATGGAAGCTAGCATTGTGCTAACTATGTCTAAATCATCACGCACTCACTGTAAAGCATACTAAGCTGTCTCAGAGTCGTTTTATGTGGTTTCTAACACTGTATGACACACTCCTATCTGCACTAAAGGAGTTAAAACAGAGTTAAAACAGCTGTAGCCGACACCTTGAATCTGAAACCATGCTTTCCCCGCAGAACATACTTTGGTGGCGGGCATGGTAGCTTAGTATTTAGCACATTTGCCTCGCACCTCCACCTTGGGGGTTCGAATCCCACCTCCACTCTGTGTGCGCAGAGTTTGCATGTTCTCCCCGTGTTTTGAGGGTTTCTTCCGGGTACGCCGGTTTCCACCCCCAGTCCAAAGACATGCATTGTAGGCTGATTGGCATTTCCAGATTGTGTGTGTGAATGTGTGTGCGATTGTGCCCTTCAAATGGGCTGGCACCCTGTCCAGGGTGTCCCGCGCCTTGTGCCCCAAGTTCCCTGGGAATAGTCTCCAGGCTCCAATCTTATCTGCAAAAGGCTGGTGTGGCTGCAAATTGGTCCTACACAGATAAAATTGAGCAAGGTGCTGAACCAGATGCTTAGCTTCCTTTACTTGATAATCAGAGTAGCCTGGTAGCTCTATTCCAAAACCAAACATTCAGGAATATTTGCACTTGAGTCAAACCTTTGTACTGTTTCTGCGATTTCTATATTAGATTTCCTCATTGATATGATGGTGAACATCGCTGGAAAATGGTGCGTTAGAAAAGGATTTCTTGCTCGTTTGTTATGACTGAGATTCTCCCATTAGATTCTCCTATTAAAATCCATTGTAACTGCCCTAGCAATAACAATACCCCCGTGACATCAGATCAGCACACTTCCACTAACTTCTCACAGGAATAATGAAAATACAGCACCGACCAACAGATTAGCATCAGTATTTAATGTGTTTCAGGGTGGATATAGAGTACATGAATAAAAGCGCTGTCATTTCTGTGCTTTGTGACAGACTGATTCATGTCATCTGATGAAAGCCAGCATTTTCCTTCATCTGGCTGGAATATACTAAACCAGTCTGAATCATTAGTGGTCTTGCAGCTAAATGTAACTAAAATACATTTTATTGAATTAACACCTGGCGTAAAGCTGTTGTATTTCTGAAGATTTGTCAAGGTCACCTAAAGGTTGTATTGCATGTTAGTGACTATTTCTGGTTCTGGTGTAGCTAAGGCATTAGCCTGGACTCTGAAGTGTCTACATGTGTGCGTATGTGTGTGTTTGAGATAGAGAGAGAGAAAGAAAGAGAGAGAGAGCGAGAGAGAGAAAGAAGGAGAGAGAGAGAGAGAGAGAGAGAGAGAGAGATTCATTTGTCTGACCCATGCTGATTGTACAGACTCTGCTGGGGTGTAAGTGTGATGGTATGACCACGATTTAGAGAGATGTGATCCTTCTCTGTGGGAGGTGTATGTCCCGGGAGATGACACGACGTTCCTCAGTGTGTGGCCTGACAACTGTGCAGTGTACAGCTAGACACAGCTTAGCTCATGCCAGATCTACAGACCACAAACAGAGAGAGAGAGGCAGAGAGAGAGAGAGAGAGAGAGAGAGAGAGAGAGAGAGAGAAGGAAGATCCACGTGCACAAAGATGGACACCCAGAGACTCAAAAGCACCCTGAGCTACTCGAATAAATGCTACAAGTGGAAGAAGAAGAAGAGCAAGAGGAAGATCCCAGGATGGAAACAGCAGTTTCCAGACTGACAGGTGTTCCTTTCCAGAAATGCTTGGACTGTTGCCTAGGGCAACCTCTGCTCCGTCTTGCAGAAATACACGTCTATAAATAGGGGCTCGGGAAAAAAGACGAGAGTGTATAAAAAGTGTGTTAGCGAGCATGTGTGGCTGTGTGAGAGAGCGAGAGAGGAAAGGGAACAAGGGGAGGAGGCAGCAGAGCGATCCAGTTACTAGAGAGAGCTGGAAGGAGTGAGAGAGGGAGAACGTAGCGGAGGAGGGAGCGATGGCGTGATGACGCGGTGCGTGGCGTCAGAGCGACAAGAATAGAGGCGATGCGTGCAGCGCTGCTGAGACATCGCTTTTAATACCAGCAGTCACTCTCACTCCCCTAGCCCTGTGTGCATGTGTGTGTATGTGTGTGTGTGTGTGTGTGTGTGTGCATGTGTGTTTGTGTGTGTGTGTGTGTGTGGAGGTGTATGTATACGCATCCACTATGAAAAGAAAGATCCATGTTTATATATGGATACTCAGATTTATTTGGAAGATCACTGATTCCAATGCCCACTGAAAGAAAGACTAAAAAGACAAGATGAGGCAATACACATCTTCACCCTCTGATACTCTTAATACATTCTGTTAATAATGTATAATACTGTTAATACATTCTGTTAATAATGTATAATACTGTTAATACAATCTGTTAATAATGTATAATACTGTTAATACAGTCGATGATAATAAAAACAGCAAACCATTTTTTAGTTCACATCAGGCTTAAGACCAATAACTGCATTCCAAAAGTGTTTAATTCCTATTGGATGAATATTCAAAGCAGAATGAATACTATCTCACACTAATCCCAGCCTTTTGTAGCATTTTTTTATTGCATTCTTTTCTCTAGTACATTTTGGATGTTACCGACTTTTGTAGTTTGTTTTTGATTAATTATTACAAACCTTTGTTTATTTTCTGTTGTGTTCTGAACACTGGAACATTTATGATCATTTTATTACATCTACCCTGTTTATATTAATACATTTCACATGTTTTTTTTTTCTAACCCAGGTCTATAAGAGGATGTGATAATATGCTGGTACTGGGATTATGGCTACAATTGATTCTTGTTAACCATTCTATCAGTTAACTACAGAACTAAAGAATCAGTCTGGTAAATTCTGGTCCTTGTGGATTTAGACCTTATTTGTGAAACGAAAATAGAGTTTGTGCAAAATTAGACAAAAAATCAAATAAACCAAACATAATTGTGAGATCAGACAATATATCAGGTAAGTTAAAAGTATGGTTAATACAGATTATAGTAATACAGAACATAGGCCTTATTATGCTTCTATTTTAAAACACAAATGCAGAGAGCGTGTGTCTGGACCATAATCAGGAATGACCCATATGACCTGTGTAATGGAGGGATGGATGCGTTGGTGGGTGAGTGGAAGCAATCGGAACAAGGCCCAGAGACAGTGTGATGTAAATGAAATGAAATAGAGAGAGAGAGAATGAGAGTGAGAGAGAAATAACGCAGGTCCAGGTGGATGACGTATGCATAGTCCTGGCTGTACAGGTCTGTCCTGCTGAGGTGTCACATCTGAGCGCGCTCACACAGCCAGAAGCCTGAGCAGCCACTACAGAAAAGGCCAGAAACATGAGCCATTACACAGAGTATAGCTATTAATAACCAGCGGCTTCAAAAATATCAAAGTTAATACCAGAATCAGCTCAGTATTCACCCAAAACAAGGAAGAGTAAGATCTAAGCAAGATTTTAATACTACTGAAGAAATGAACCCTTATACAGCATTCACTACATAGGTTACTATATGCATTACACAAGGGTGGAAAATACTTGAGTAATTGTGCTTCATTACTGTATTTACAGTTGAGATAATAAGTTTACATACACCTTGCAGAATCTGCAAAATGTTAATAATAAAAAAAAAAAACCCACAACAAAACAAGAAGGATCATAAACATTGGAGTTTGTTTTTTTTAAGTTAGTATGCCCCGAATTTGTGTAAATTCAGTTATTATTGTGTCTTGTGGACTATATGTAAACATCTGTTATGCGAAATAGCTTGTTCAGGGCAGTACTCCCAGGGCAGATCCCTCTTATTTACAAAAAAATGACCATTTTGCAGATTTTGAAAGGCGTATGTAAAATTATGACCTCACCTGTACGTGCTATTTTGCCATGTTTATACTTTACTTGAGTATTATTGAAACTGAATACATGTACTTTTACTTCATTCCTCTACAAACAATATATACTTTTTACAACTTATAATTTTATATAGACCTTCAAAGTGCACATTACAAATCACAAATGTTTCTTATTCATTCAGTCAGTCAGTCAATAACTGTATGTTTTATATTAATTGAATGGGCTCAGTTTAGTATACAATTATTTTAGTTTAGCATCCAATCAACTTCATGAACATTAAAAAAACAACAACAATCTGTCATCTTTAGTGACTTCCTCATGCTACACAATGCAGTTAGCACTATAACTAACCGTGTGGGTCTGAATATGGACCAGACACCAGACTGCAGTGTGGAACTTACTGGAACAGTGTGAAACCCTACCTTTTGAAAATGTTTTAGTATGCTGGACTCATATACAGTATAAAGAGGTATCTCCTCTGAACTTCATCTAAGTATGTTGTGGTAACTTTTCTAATTTGCTAACATCAACTGGCTGTTTTAACTAAGTTAGCATGTTTTCTTTGCTAATGCCAGGTTAGACTAGCATCAATTTACACAATATTTAACTTCTGATTAATTCATTATCAAACTGCATAGCAGTCGTTGTCAATATGATCAACAAACATATAGAAATTGAATTATGTTTTCAGGCAATTTTGGCGTAGTGTCTTTAAAACAAAATCATCATCTTATTTCATCAGATTTATTTTTTTTAATGTATTACTTGTGTACATTCTAAAGTAGCACCTTTTTTTAAAAACTATCACTTGAGTAAGTTTTTAGCTGGATACATAGGACGACTTACTAACCCTAACTTCGTTCATCTGATTAAGATTCTGACACATTATCCATACTTTCCCTTAAGTATAATTTCTCAGTACCTGCAAATACATACAAATATAGTCACCATTTAAAAGTATTAGTATATACACACTTCAAGTAGACTCTTCCCATGTTCACTTTCTGAAGATTTGAATCAAAGCCCAACAAGTTCTATTTTGTAAACCGGAGTGTTTCGCTTTTCAAAGCTGTTGTAAAACCCCTGATATAAGCACACCTGTGGCACGATAAGTGAAATCTGTATTAATATTCCAGGATCCAAAACCATATAAAACCATTACACTTAAGCCATTTTTCTGGCCATATAATGCCCTAATATTTACCTGTTATGTTGCTTAGCAACCAAAGCTCACTACTGTTAACAGACTAGATTAAATGGTGGGAGAATGGTTTATTGTGAATATCATTCATAATAAATTCAATTATTTCTTGAACACTGGATTTTCTGATAATTTAGCATATTTGATCATAATGGGGATTAGACACTCCGTTTTGTGTTGTGCCTGAGACCACTGCAACAAAAAAAAGAAGCCTTTCCGGCTTTGCTCTTAACATAACATTAAACATGAGCAACTACAAAAGTCTAGCCTTAATTTCTCTAGTTCCAGGAGGGCTAGAGTAGCAGAAACAAAAGAAATGAGCTGGAGAAGAATCATATCAGATCCTACCGTGTTTATGCCTCTGCTCTTCACCTCCAGGCTGCTTTCTGACTCAAACAGAGCTGCGGAGAAATGTGTGACAGTCAAATTCCTCCAATACAAGTAACACCTTAACACCTGTATGCCATTGTGTTAGTGATGTAGAGGCTGCATAATACCATGTCCTGTTTCAGTAATGCTCGGTAGGTATTTTGACAACATTGCAAAGATCCCAATCACCTGATCCCAAAACTCATTAACACAAATGTGTGAAAATAGAACGGTTAAATGTCTTTGATCTTATTCACAAACATTTTGATAACATTCGGTAACATGGCAAGCTTCATTTTTTTTGTTTTATTAATTATTCTTATTATTACTGGTCAGGAAATGACCAATGTTTCTATCTACTATAATGTATGTAATTACAGGATCCAACTTGTTTCGAGGACTTTCCATATCATGACATGTAAGTAACTATAAACAGATAAAAAGGGTGACATCATGGTAAGTCATCACGACCCATAAGTGATTATTTTCCTATAACAGATAACCATGTCATGTTTTATTCCTTATATAGTGAGTAGGAAGCCCTTTTGGATTCAGCCTTATTACGTTTTGGGGGGATTTAAGAAAAAGATTTTTACACTGAGCCTAAAAACATCATTCAAGTTTCATCTACAAAAAATCAATATACCTTATACAGTGGTGTGAAAAAGTGTTTGCCCCCTTCCTCATTTCCTGTTCCTTTGCATGTTTGTCACACTTAAGTGTTTCGGAACATCAAACCAATTTAAACAATAGTCAAGGACAACACAAG
>JAFFST010054599.1:70639-92095 GCA_022414735.1 Noturus placidus | reverse complement strand
CCTCCAGGACGCTGTAAAAGCCTCATTGCACGTTATCGCAAACGCTTGGTTGCAGTTGTTGCTGCTAAGGGTGGCCCAACCAGTTATTAGGTTTAGGGGGCAATCACTTTTTCACACAGGGCCATGATGGTTTGGATTTTTTTTCACCTTTAATAATAAACACCTTCATTTACAAATTGCATTTTGTGTTTACTTGTGTTGTCCTTGACTATTGTTTCAATTGGTTTGATGTTCCGAAACACTTAAGTGTGACAAACATGCAAAGGAACAGGAAATGAGGAAGGGGGCAAACACTTTTTCACACCACTGTAGCACTATAACGCTGAAGACTCGATAATATTAAAATGTGGTCACATACTAAAGTGAATAATAAATAGAAATTTGAATAGAATTTCGTGCATACAGTTACAATGCACTGTCCAGGATCTCTCACTTTTTCCCCCTTACATTTAATTCTGCCCAACTTTAAGTTTTTGACATGCTACTATATGGGTATGTCAATCAGCTCCTAGTTCAGTAGTCAGGGCACTGATAATTTTACGCCCATTTTAAGGGTCTTATTAATTACAAAATCCTTCCAGTGCACTAGAACATTTGCTCCTTAAAAATCCCACAATGCACTGCAAAAACCAGGGAGCATCAATGCTCACAATGTTGCCTTAATGGAAATGGCGTCATATTTTCTGAAGCCACTTAGCTCGGAAAAAAAACCTAAAACAGGCAGACGAATTCAAACTTCATCTACATAGCTTGTTATCATCGTAGCTCTCAAATGATTACTTATGTTAGTGATTTTCAGCTTTATTTGGCGTTCTATATATGGCTTGTTTGTAAGAGTCTAAAGACTTTTAACTGTTTAATGGTTTTAAAAAGTTGTTTTCGCTGGAAATTGAGCTATCGGTGTCCAAATGTGTAATGACAGATGGTCATTACCAGTGGCTGAACCCATGTTCATGATATACTGATTCAAGATCTATAGCGAGCTGATTGAGATGCACCAAATGTCTGTAACTGAGATTATGTATGTGCAGTATGTATCCAATCTATCTGCTAAATGTTACAGTTTGTGTGTGTGTGTGTGTGTGTGTGTGTCTGTGTGTGTGTGTGTGTGTGTGTGTGTTTGGATTGTGTAATGCATGTGGGAATTCTGCTGTAATGGAGATGCTTACAAAAGAGGACTTGCAGTCTGGTAACACATGATACAAAGATGTAGAAAGGCAACTGCTGCTCTCCAGAGCCGAAGCGCTCCCACAGCATGTGTAGTATGTTATTATCACACTGCACACCTGAGAGAGAGAGAGAGAGAGAGAGAGAGAGAGAGAGAGATATGGGAATTCATGTTATGTTAATCTATGGTTTCCCCTTGGGTCCTATACAGGTGTTTCTGTGCATCTTTGTGTGTGAGAGAGTGTGTTTAAAGCACGTACCTGCTGCATTAAGAGCTTGACTGAGCTCAAAAGGACTAATGGTTCCAGATGAATCCTCATCATACTCACGAAAGATTGACTTGAACACACACAAAAAAAAAAAACCCCCAGAGGTTTCAGAAATGGATATTTACAGCTTCAGTAAACAGCAGAGCCACAGGAATGGAATGTAAGTCATTCACTACACGCTAGCTCTGCTTTCCAGCTGTGCAGAACAGCAGGCTGGGAGGGTAGATTAACCAAACATATTTTTATTAAGCCTGAAATGATTCAATTCAGAGACAGGACAGGGAGACAGAAATATGACAACAATTTTCCCAAAAACTATGCTAGCATCATCTTAAACTGTGGTATTTCTGCTATTTAAGATGTTTACGTTGCCATAGCAAATCAGTTTAGGAAAGGAGGCTCGGATACCTGCAGACTGCGCAGAGATGAGAGGAGACTATCAGCCTGATCACGACTCAGTCTACCTCTACCTCCAGTCTATGTATATTTACACACTCAGGATGCTAACCAGGAGGGGCGAAGGAAAAAGCATCTCAAGCAAGAAGGACAACAAGGACAAACAAACAAACAAGCAAAAACAAGGCAAGAACAAAAGAGCAAAAAATGGGGTAGAGGAGGGTAAGGAAACAAAAATTGGAGTAAGAAAGAGGCAAAGAAAGAACGAAAGGGAGAAAAATGAGGAAAGAAAGAAAAAGGAGAAAACAATTGCTTAAGACAATTAGAATAAGAAAACAAGAAAATATAAATGAAAGACAGAAATGGAAAAGACAAAGAAAGAAAGAAAGAAAGAAAGAAAGAAAGAAAGAATAAAGAAAGGGGAAAAGATGAAAGATGAATGGAAAAGAAAATACCTTTCAAGACATTTGCTTAAGACAGTTAAAAAGAAAGAAAAATACTTAAATAAAAATAAAGAATGCTGAACACACACTTTGGATACTCGCTCACATCACTCTGCATCTTAGTATACAAACAAAGTGGAAGAACAACAGGAAATACTAGGGGGGAAATGAGATGAATCCCCCCTTCCAGATGGAAGGATACATCTTGTGTGAAAATGAGCTGTCTGCAGGTCTCCAGAGGAACATGGTAGTCCTTCTCTAGCACTGCAGCACAAACAGAAAGAGTGTGAGGCCCAACAGTGAGTACAACACAGCAGTGTGCTGAGTTACAGACCATGTGCTAGTAATAAGGGGGCCATGAGGTTGATTCAGTTCATGAACCTGGATCACGCACAGATCCAGTACACGCTCTGACCAACTCCGCCACCTGGTGACCATTACTGGTACCACAATACACTCAAGTCCAAAGCAGGCGCTTTTCTACAGTGATAACCACTGGTAACATATGTGAAAAAAAAAATTAATTGAAACCCCTCAGTACATATTTGTTTTGTGAACATAATCCAAATACTCAACTACTGGACTCATTATTTTAATGTGCAACATTACACATCTATTTATTACACCCATAGAGCTTTTTATTCCTGAACTTGTCATGTAACATTCCATTTGTAATACCGATTATCCTACACAGGGTCACGGGGAGCCTGGAGCCTATCCCAGGGAACTCAGGACACAAGGTTGGGGACACCCTGGATGGGGTGCCAACCCATCACAGAGCACAATCACACATTGTCCAAATACTTATGGACCTGACTGTATGTACTGTACATGAAAATAAAAACACAATGAAGTCAGACAATTATATCATGGAATATTCATGCAGAATGATGTCTTAAAATCATCCCTAGGTGTGATTGAGTGTGTGAATGAGTGTGTGAATATGTTTGTGTGTGTGTGTGTGTGTGTGTGTGTGTGTGTGTGTGTGTGTGTGTGTGCTTGGTGAACCAATCAGTGTATTCCCATCTCACACCCAGTGTTCCCTGGATAGGCTCTGGATTTACCAAAACCCTGATCAAGATAAAGCGCTTACTGAAAATGACTGAATATTTATCCACCTTCGTCATTTTCTGCAAAGTGAACTAAAATTAAAATGATTCAGGTTTGACTCAAATACAGTTGAAAAGAAGTGTATCACAAATCCTATTTTGGCCAGGGATCTACATCTACAGAGGAAAGTAAGAAAATCATGAATTCATTTTGGTGAATGCATTTTATACACAACTTGTGATACACTAAAATTAGTGTTAGAATTCTCAGACCTGTATTGAGCAGCTTCATAAACTCCAGCGCGTTTAATTTGTCATCCTGAGGAGAGAAGTGACATCGGTTACTGCTTCTATATACACATCATATTAAAGTAAACTCATCAAATTCTGCCTGCACTAACACTTACCGGTCCAGCTTGCTCATCAAACCACTTCAGCACAATTCTCTGGTCCTCAGGTGATGGAGGGTCTGACATTACAGTCTTCAGGACAAACATACACAGTAAGTAAGGTTGTTAAAGTGTGACTAGTGAGACTATTGTAGCTCTGCTTATCATTAACTCCAACACGCTCATACTTACTGTGGTAAAAGCAGTAGGACAGGTGATCTCACGGACCCTGAGAACAGAGGAAGAAGTTTCAATACGGTTTCTAATCAGCTGGATATAATCATTAAATACAGAGGTCCTTAATTCTGCAAATGGATATATAATACTTTATTCATTTCAGTACCTAGCACACCTAATTCAGGTAATAACCAGACTCAGGTGTATTGCGGAGAAGTGGTAGCTCAGCGCTTAAGACGTTGGCCTTCTGAGCAGACGGTTGTGAGTTCAAATCCCTTGAGCAAGGCCCTTAACCCTCAACTGCTCAGTTATATAAATGAGATAACTGTAAGTCACTATGGATAAAGGCATTTGCCATAAATGTAAACATTATGATCTAAAACAAAACAAAAAAAATTTAATAATGAACTTTACTACAGACTTTACAAGTTATATACAAACTGACTATACTCGTCAATTTCACAACAGAAAAGTTCTGGCTATCGTTAAAAGGTCAGGAGTTCAAAGCCTGACGATGCCATCTATGGCTGGAAGTCCAAGAGAGTATAACCACTCGGGAGATAGAAAAAAGAAAATGGATAAAGGCAAAAAAAAAAAAAAAAGAAATGGTAGAAAGAAAATGGAGAAATCTTCTTTAAAGACATTTGTTTAAGACACAGTTGTGACAATAACTAAAGAAATAGAGAAATAAAAGAAAGAAAACCAATGAAAAAGTGGAAAAATGGAAGAAAGAATAATAGAAACAAAAAGAAAGAAACTTGAAAAAAGACAAAAGAAAGACATGCACTTTGGGTGGAGGGATAGCATATTTTCTCATGTCTCATTCGTCACAGTTATATAATATGTATGTGGAAGAGGGCAGCTTTTGATCTGAGCAGCAGATCAAAAGCTTGTGGTTGTCTGGCATCACGTGTCTTGAAGAAAGCAAGTGTGACCAAAATTGAGAAGAGAAATAGAGATAAAATGCCCGATTAGGGGTTGTAATTAAAGATCATTTCACAGACGTGCAAATGCTTTACAGTCAGGACTTACTTTAAAAGGCTTTAAAATTGGAAGATATTTAACACCTTAAATGACTGTCATTTTAAAAAGTCCATTTAAACTCCCAGGACCCATCAATGGTCCCAGATTTTTCCTCACGCTTGCAACTACATACATTTTCTGTTAGTTTCAATATAGGTACTGAATAGTTGCTGAAAGATCAATATGACGGCGCATGGTTAGCACGTTCGCCTCACACCTCCAGGGTCGGGGATTCAATGCCCACCGTGGCCATGTGTGTGGAGTTTGCATGTTCTCCCTGTGCTGTGGGAGTTTCCACCAGGTACTCCGGTTTCCTCCCCAGTCCAAAGACATGCATGTCAGTAGTGTATGAATGGGTTTGTGAATGTGTATGTGATTGTGCTCTGCGATGGATTGGCACCCTGTCCACCCTGTCATTGTGCCCAATGCTCCCTAGGATAGGTCCAGGTGACCCTGAAGAAGGATAAGCGGTATAGAAGATGGATGGATATTAATTTGAAAAACTGAATAGGAAGCTGAGAGTTAAGGGGCTACAGTATATTCAGTTTTAAAAAATCAATGTCTTTGTAAATAATGATTTGTTTGCATGTGATAGGAATGTTATGAAGAGATAATAATAATAATAATAATAATAATAATAATAATTAACGAATTATTTGGACCATTATTTGGATCAACATTTATATGGGAAGCTAAAGTAAGTCAAAAGGAGCATAACTAAGATGTTGACTTTTTGTTCTTGTAAGAGTTTTGCATCTACAATTTAAGAGCTCGAGGTTGTGAAGAGATAAGGCATAAAATTCTCATTCATTTCACTTCTTAAAAACTATTAAGACTGTATGAAATGCTATGCCAGTGTGTTTTCTCCCGCCTGCTACTGTATATTCAACACTCCAGCATACCCCAGTGTGTTGCCCTTCTTGGCGTAGATGCGGAGGAAAAAAAACCCGGGCTGGTTGGGCCTCTGTGTGGACACCACAATGATGTAGTGCCCCGGGTCCAAGTGCACCTTCCTCCACACAGCCCGCATGTTACGATACTGTCCAGAACGGCTCACCAGTGGGTTAGCATCAAAAAACGCCTGGCTGAAAGATCCTGTACTGTCCTGCAGCTATTGGGATAGAAGGAGGAATGGATTGGGTTTCATGCTTATGCAGTTAAAACAGATCAGTCATATGTGAAGTGTCACTCACCTCGGGAGGCACCTAAAAGACAAACATGAAGTTCACAGAGAAGGACATAGAGACAGAAAGAAAAGATAGGCCTAATGAGTATTTTGGTTTGAAAGCCAAAGTACAAATGTATATACATGCAATGTTTCCTCATAATGATCTATGAGGAGGTGAAGGGGCATTGGGGCGTGCCTATAAAATGACTGACAAGAAGCCAATCCAAATACAAACAAACATTTTAATTATCAATTATCAATTTGTATAGCGCTTTTTACAATGGTACTTTGTCTCAAAGCAGCTTTACAGAAATATCATTTTTTTTTTTTTTTTTTACATTTACAAGTGACTTACTAATGAGATCACATTCACACACCAATGGTAGCAGAGCTGCCAGCTTGCCATTGGGGGCAACTTAGGGTTCAGTGTCTTGCCCAAGGACACTTCGGCATGGGATCACCCGGGCCGGGATTCGAACCACCAACCCCACGGTTAGTGGATTAGTGGACAACCCGCTCTACCGACTGAGCCACAGCCGCCGTTTTTACTGATGACAAGCCTATAAAGTGTAACAGTGCATCAGGTTCTCACTTTGTAGATATGGTATCCAATATAAAGGAAGTTGACTTTGTCGTTCAGTCGACGGTCTTTCTGCAGCAGCTCTATCAGAACAGTGCATTTCTTCATCTTCTCTTTGTGTTTGTCCGTACTGCTCTTTGCCTGAGCTGCAGCGCCAACATCATCATCATCCCCGCCGTCCAAATCATCGTCGTCAATCTCCACGTCCTCCACATCCTGCTGCGACAGTACCAAGTGGAACTGAGGGTTCTTACAGAAAGTTCCTGTTGCAAATTAAAAAAATAATTATTTGTAAAAAAAAAATAAAAAATAAAAAAATAAGATTAGAAACAAAACAAACAGGAAACTGAGAGGAAAAGATGTTTGGTTTATTTGTGTTTTGATAATCACATTATAAACATTTAAAATATTTTTTTGAAATATTTTTTACACATTTTCATATATTCTATTTATTCATTAATAACAATTATAATAATTATTATTATTTTACACACAATAATTCGTAAATCCAGTTTGCTGTCTGTGTTAACATTCTAAATAATATAATTACCGTACATATGCAAACACTTACGTGCGTTTTTACGGCTGCCCCCTGCAGAGCACATGGGCACCCAGGATCCCTTGTGGGAGGTCAAGGACCAAGAGGAGGTGTCAGTGGCATTCCCTTCCTCTCCAGCATCAGAGTCAGGATCCACACTACACAACTCTACTGTGTCAAACAGCTTGCAAAAATCCTGCACCCCAATCCTATGTACACACACACACACACACACACACACACACACACACACACACACACACACACACACACACACACAGTTTTCTATCACTTTTTAGTTAATAAGGTAAAAATGCAGCTTGCTAGTGAGAAAACTTTGCAAGGCGCAACATTGTCCATCCCTAAACTTTCCCGTGGCAGAAAACGTACAGTTGTTGCAAAGCACTTACACTGGAGACTCCTTCCATATTTTATTACATAAATGTCTCCTTACAGAAAGTTTCACCATATCAGTCATTATATTTTGTTAAATACCTCTTTTAAAAATCCATGTATTATTAGTCTGAGATCATGTGGAGCGCTCGTTATACAAGTCCCTGTGAACGAGCCGTTACTAGTCTATAGAAATAGTAGCATATTAGAACAAGCTGATTAAAATAAAACTGTGATTTACTTGCAGCCAGAACTACTGTCAGAGCTGTTATAGCAATGTAACCAATACATTCTGAACCAATTAGAAGAACCTTATTAGAATTTAGCACTTATTTTTTGCCTCATTTTCTCCCTAATTTAGTCATGTACTAATTCACACACATCAGCCAGCTCTCCCATATCATATGACAGCTCTTCCACAGAAGATGAAGGCTAACACATCCGCCGAGGTACGTGAGTAAAGTGCTATCTACCCTCTTCTGCATACATGAGCTCACAGACTCACACGATTGGCTAGAAACACTGTAATTGACAGAGAAGAGAGTGCCATCCCACCCACTCAGAGACCACTAATATTTTTGCTCTGTAATCCAGAAACCATACTCATAAACTTGATGAATTCTTTATGCATTTATGTCTTATTAGACTTGTGCAAATTGACAATATTTACTTTTGTTATGAACAGTTCTGAGCAATGAGGAAGTTGTTAGCAAATATTGCTGGTTGATTTTACAATGTATGTAGGATTAACAGCATGGAAGAAAATTCTTAATATTGACCTGAACGTGCAATTACTCCACTAAATATAAACAAATCATATAATCTATCAACTAGCCAACTTCTATATCATGACATATTTTGTGGATGAAAAGACTATGGCAGTTTGTTTTGTTGACATATTTGTCTAAAATGTAATGAGAGTCATTTAAAATGTTCATAGTAAGAAAACAATACATATTGAATAACCAAGACATTCTTATTGTTATATATCCTGGACAAAAACAATCATTTATATATAGTACAGAACTGAAAACCTACATCACTGTTATGCACATATTTGATGAAGAAAAAATGTGCTGTTGATGTTTATGTACCAAAATTCTCCATCTTCTTCGATTTTCAATTTGATTCTTGCCTTCTCTGCACTGTCTATGCCATCCCAGTTGTTACTCCTGTCCACACACACACACACACACACACACACACACACACACACACACACACACAAAACAGCTTAGCAGCTATGAGGACACAATTTTTAACCCTAAAATGAAAACTGAACCATTTCTCACTTGTCACTCCATGGTCCACAGAACTCCACAAATCCCCAGGGGTTTCTCAGTCTCACCAGTAATACCTCCTCTGCTTTCTTGTGCACCTACGGAGGAATACACGCACTAACTACGGCTGCAATCAAAATTATTCAACCCCCATTGAAAATCAGGTTTATTGTCAAAATGTAGAGATTTTCAGCTGTTTGCAATGAACAAATCAAACAAACACAATGAAATAGTTAAAGACAAAGAATGCTTCAAGTGGTTTCTCCAAATTCAACTGAAAATGCAATTTATAATGATTTCTCCAGTTTAAAAAATGATTCAACCTCTTCATGGCAAGCATCTTTACTACTTAGTAGAGCACCCTTCTGCTGTTATGACCTGCTGAATTGAGATCTATAGCTTCTGGCAGCGTTCCTGACGAATCTTTGCACATTCCACATGAGCATTGGCCTCCAGTTCAGTAATATTATTGGGTTTGCGTGCTGCATCCTCCTTCTTCAAATCCCACCAGAGATTTTCTGTGTGGTGACTGTGATGGCCCTGTAGACGTACACTACTACTGACCCAGGACCTGGTGGAATTTGAAGTATGCTTGAGATCATTGTCCTTTTGGAAGGTCCAATGACGCCCACGTTTCAGCTTCCTCACAGACGGCATGACGTTTTCTTCTAGGATTTCCTGATACTTCAATGAATCCATCTTGCCTTCCACACGCTGCAGGTTTCCAGTACCAGAGGATGCAAAGCAGCCCCAGAGCATCACCGAGCCACCACCATGCTCTACTGTGGGCAGAGTGTTCTTTCTTCATTCTTCTTCCTCCAGACAATTTAAAAAGTTCCAAAAGTTTTGTTTCATCACTCCACAGAACAGAATCCCAAAACGTCTGTGGCTTATTTATATGATTTTGAGCCGACTTTTCTTGTGCTTTTTCATCAATAGTGGTGTAGGTCTTGGAGTTCTGGCATGGAAACCTTCTGCGTTTAGTAGAAGACAAGTCGGTACTGTGCTCACTCCGTATCTGTTGCCAAAAAGTCTCGCTGCTGGTCTTTTGCAGTCACTCGAGGGTTTTCTACAAGCTGCCTTATCAGAAATCTGGTTGCAGCCGTTGATATCTTACTTTTTCTGCCCCGTCCAGGTATTTCATTTATTTTCTGCCCCTAGCCAGTTCAGGTATTTCATGTGTTCCAGCTCAAGCACACCGGGTACAACTAATAATGCCCTTAATTAGTTGCATCAGGTGTGCTTGAGACAACACCTGTTTTACATATTTGTGCTGTTGTGAGGGATTCTATTCAGGGGGTTGAGTAATTTTGAAACTGAACCATTGTAAGTTGCATTTTCAGTTTAATTTGGGGAAATCACTTGCGTTTTGTTAAACTATTTCAATTGCTTTTGTTTGATTTGTTCATTGTAAACAGCTGAAATTCTGTCAATTAAATTAAACTTGTCTCATACAGTATGTACTGTATGCAGCTAGATATCTCACTTTATCTGTGGCAGTGATGGCATAGGCATGACCTTTTACCAGCCCCTCCTGAGTCACACTGCCAATCTCTTTCACGCTTTTGGCCTGCACACAGAAGAAAATAAACCAAAAAAAAAAACAAAAAAAAAAAAACAAGCAAACAAACAAAACAATAATAACCCTTGTCTCAAATGGCATGAATTTCAGAATTTCGATCTCATATTAATGAGAACTCCAACATAGAAATCGTGAAGACAGCAAAGACTGGACTCAAATTTCCAGAATGAGACTTGGCTCGGCTAGTTAGCAATCAGAGTGGTGTCAATAGCACGATATTTGAAGCTTTGGAAGCTGATTTGTTTAGGAGAGAACTAAGGACTAAAAGACTAAAGTGCTGCTGCAGCACTCTCTTTACATTTATTCATTTAGAAGATGCTTTTATCCAAAGCGACTTATAAATGAGAGCACACTCACACACCAATGGTAGCAGAGCTTCCATGCAAGGTGCTAGCTTGCCATCGGGGACAACAGTGTTTTACCCAAGGACACTTCGTCATGGGATCAACTGGGCTGGAATTCAAACCACCAACCCTACGATTAGTGGACTACCCACTCTACCGACTGAGCCACAGCCGCCCATCTTTAGGTAGAGATGAAGTATGGGCTCATTAAAGCTGCCATCTGTAGCAAGTAGTCAAAAGGCATGGTGAGTTATCTAATTAACTAAAGTGAAAATAGACCAGTCGAGGAAAGCTGTTTAAGCTCAGAATTTCAATACAAAATGAATCATGAATGCCATTGAAGACCACATCCATCCATTTTCCATACTGCTTGTCCTATAACAGGGTCACCGGGGAGCCTGGAGTCTATCCTAGGGAACTCAGGGCACAAGACAGGGCACCCTTGGCGGTCCTTGGTCCCACGCCAATCAGCCTACAATGCATGTCTTTGGACTAGTGGAGGAATCCCCCGAAGCACAGGAAGAACATGCCAGCTTCATGCACACAGGGCAGAGGCAGGATCCGAACCCCCAACCTCGGAAGTGCAAGGCCAACGTGCTAACATCTAAGCCACAATTTGGCTAAATATGCTATATGAATACAATCAAGTTGACTTTCCACTTGTTAAAAACACATACAACTGATCAGAGCAGATGTGTGTGAGGAAAAATCTCATTTAACCTCTGAAAGTCTAGCACACCAAGCATACACTTCACAGGTACCAAACCACTCCTCTGAAAATGTTTCAAAAGGAAAAAGTTGAAAGAAAAGGATTATGGCTATAACTTGCATAAAAGAGATATGCTGTGTATTCAAACCAAACATTTGGTATGACTCAATGTAAAACTTAAAATGTGAAAGCAATCTGGGTTTCAATATTTCTAATCAATCATGATTAATTAGAAATCCAGCTGTCATCTGCTATGTTATGAAGCATGTAGAAAAGGAACATACTGTACAGATCATGATAATGTCAAATAAACAAGATTTACACATTTTTTTTTCCTTGGAGTTGATCAGCACAACATGGTTGGTGTCTGAAATTTTCTTTTCAGTTGTATATTGAAGCTACAAGGCTACAGTGGTGCTTAAAAGTTTGTGAACCCTTTGGAATTTTCTATATTTATGCATAAATATGACCTAAAACATCATCAGAGTTTCACACAAGTTCTAAAAATAGATAAAGAGAACCCAATTAAACAAATGAGACAAAAAATATTATACCTGGTCCTTTATTTATTGAGGAAAATGATCTGATACTACATAGTGTGATGATTTAGGCATGCAGTCCGCACAATGCCAACCTTTAAACTACAATTATTTGTTAACGACATTGCATTAATCTCATAGCTTAAAGCTAGAGGAAGGAAAGTTCAGAACATCAAACATTCTCTTCAATTCAATTTTATGTGCACAGTGCTTTTAACAATAGACACAGCAGATTTACAGAAACCCGGATGTAGATTTAGATTCCTAATGTTAATGAAGCAAGTCAGAAGAGACTAGCATGGAAAAACTCTCTGAGACAACATTAGGAAAAAACCTTGAGAGGAACCAGATCTAACCCTTTTAAAAAAAAAAAAAAAAAAAAAAAAAAAAAAAAACAATAGAAACCCTCACAGAATTCATAATGGTTTAATTATTTATAATGGTGTTAATGGTTATAACGCTAATTGTATTGGTTTTCATGGAAACTGTAATGATCCCTGTGGGTCTCTACTGGTAATTTGTTACCTTCTATTGGTGGGATGTTATAACTAGTGGATACCATTAAGGACCTATAATAGTAAAGGTAAAGGTTTTAATGGTAAGCTGATGGTTTGTAATGATATCTGTAGTGGAAACCATTATAATTTCTCTGGTGGTTTCTATTGGTTTTTTCTTCAGCAAGGAAAATGTGTGTGTGTGTGTGTGTGTGTGTGTGTGTGTACCTGTATGAAGCAGCTTAGTAGACTGCCTCTGGACAGCGCCGCAGTCAGAGTCCTCCACAGGACGGGAGGAGTGCGTGAGGAAACAGGACGAGTGTAGGCAATGCCACCCGTGAAGTCCTCCATCCCCTCAGAAATATTGCCTCCCTTTAGACTGTTGTAGGAACCAATCAACCTACACACACACACACACACACACACACACACACACACATACACACACACACGTTTCTCTTACTATCCTTGTGAGGACATTCTAAGACATAAATGATTATTAATACATGAAGTTAATGCTATACTACACATAAATCTTACCCTAACATTTAGCCTTTTTTTTAGTTTTTACATAAAAGCTGCACTTTTTATATAAAAAAAGTAGTTTTTTTCATCAGGACCAGTCAATTGTACTGTGCTTATGTTGCCAATTGGTTCCCATATATTGTTTGAACATATTTTACACACTTCCCCATGATACCAACACAAGGACTTCAATCTACATACATAAACCATGTATTAAATTGGTTCGGATCACATTTTGATTCTGTCCGCTCTTCATCAGGACTCATACTGACGCATGGATACCGAGTAGGAAGTCAGCAGTCATTTGTTTACAAGCAATTAGACTGTAAAAGTGGCCTAAGAGCGTCAGAAAGCTGTGTCACTGCTACTCTTCTATCCCACATGATCTCACACAGTCACACACACATATGCTATCACTGACTTGGCGTAAGCCTTCTCCACCAGGGCGCTCCAGAACTCGTTCTTAGTGCGTGAATAGCTGAAGAGCAGACGGCCTCCTCGTACGGGCAACCTGTCATCCACCACCACCTCCACCCACTCACCATACTGCCAGAACTGAGAGAGAGAGAGAGAGAGAGAGAGAGAGAGAGAGAGAGAGAGAGAGACCTCAGATAACTGGGTTAATAGAAGGACTAATTCTATTTCTAGTATCCGACAATGACTTTAATTAGACCTGTAATGATACATTATTTTTGAACACCTGCTATTTTAGCATTTGTGGTTAAGAAAACAATAGACACATATTAAATACTGATAGTATGGTATAGGTGCATTGCAAATGGTGTGACCATATTTATTTGCAATATAATACAGTGAAATCTAATTGCAACTGGTTCAGATCTTGATTAATCTAATCAGGATACATAATGTATTTATCTTCCTATTCATAAGAGCACTGCTTAAGTCTTTTTATACATAGGCTTAACTGGTTTTCTCTTGAAATCATTTTGCTTGAATCAGCTGATCAGAATCACGGTGGATCTGGAGCCCATCGCAGGAACATAGGGTGCAAGGTGGAAATACAGCCTGGAAGGCTGTATGGAAGCCAATCGCAGGACATCATACACATACACACACATTTGCAAGAAATTGGCCAGTTCAATTACCAGCATGTTTTTAGGAGGTGGGAGAATCCAGAGGGAAATCACACAGGGAATGTAAAGATTGTTTAGTCAACCATATAAGAGCATATAATTTAGTAGCTACCATCAATTATTTAGTAACTTCAGTGAAACTAAACAGGACCTAGATATTCTCAAATTTTTGTATATTTAATATTATATAATATTTACTACTAAAAATATATAATGTTTCTCAAGATTTCATGATCGGACCATTTCCTACCACCCTATCATTCCTACAGCATGCCCTACCACGTAGCATTCCTCTTATACCACAGTAATTTGCCAATAATTAAAAAAAATGCCATGTAAACAAGACTTATCTCTGATGGCTACAACGCAATGACACTGGAGACTCCCTCCAAAAATGCTCCTCATATCAACAACAATCAACAACAGGCATGCTGTGGTATCTGACACCAAGATGTTTGCAGCAGATCCTATAAGTCCTGTAAGTTGCAAGGTGGGGCAGCCATGGATCGGATTTGTTTGTCCAGAACATCCCACAGATGCTCGATCGGATTGAGACCTTTGTCATGTTCCTCAGACCATTCCTGAACAATTCCTTCTGAAAGTGGCCACTGCACTTGGTCTTGGTCTGTAACAATATTTAGGTAGGTGGTACGTGTCAAAGTAACATCTACATGAATGTCAGAAGCCAAGGTTTCCCATCAGAACATTGCCCAGAGCATCACACTGCCTCTACCAGGCTTGTCTTCTTCCCACAGTGCATCCTGGAGGCATACTCTTCCCCAGGTAAGAGGTAGTGGATAGGGGTCAGCATGGACGCTCTGACCGGTCTGCGGCTACACAGCCCCATATGCAGCAAGCTGCGATGCAATGTGTGTTTTTCAGCAATTTGTACTACAGAGCTACAGTAGCTCTTCTGTGGGATTAGAACAGGTGGGTTCGTTAACCCATGACCCTGCCGCCGGTTCTCCGGTTGTATTTCCTTGGACCACTTTTGGTAGGTACTAACCACTGCATACTGAGAACACCCCACAAGACTTGCAGTTTTGGAGATGCTCTGACACAGACGTCAACGCATCAACTTTGAGGACTGACTGTTCACTTGCTGCCTAATATTGTATCCCACCCTTTGAGAGGTGGCATTGCAACAGGATCATCAGTATTACTCAGGTCACTTCAAGTCAAGTCAAGTGGCTTTATTGTCATTTCAACTGTCATATACAGCTGGTACAATACACAGTGAAATGAAACAATGTTCCTCCAGGACCATAGTGCTAAATAAAACAATACACTAACTACATGA
Source organism: Noturus placidus (assembly GCA_022414735.1). Lineage (NCBI taxonomy): Eukaryota > Metazoa > Chordata > Actinopteri > Siluriformes > Ictaluridae > Noturus > Noturus placidus. The sequence goes on along the minus strand of JAFFST010054599.1, from coordinate 76,636 downwards.
GACGACACAAAACTAAGTAAGACCTATACATTTTTACATAAAGTGCACGTGCAAACAACACAAGACAGTTCAGTACTTACTAAAACAGGACAATAATGAGTATTTATTGGTAACCTATACATTACAGCACAGTGAAATTCTTTTATTTGCATACCCCAGCATACCAGGAAGTTGGGGTCAGAGCGCAGGGTCAGCCATGATACAGTTCCCCTGGAGCAGAGGGGGTTAAGGGCCTTGTTCAATGGCCACACAGTGGCAGCTTGGAAAACTCTTTGTACTTGTCAGCACTCCATCTACTAGCTTCCTGAGCGGGTCAGAGGAGGTTGTCACTTCAACAGAATTCAACAGAAACTTCAACAGAATTACTCGGCTTGTGCTGACCTGTTGACAGGTGTGAATATACAGGGCTATGCACATAACCACTGTGCATCTGTGTGTTCATGCCCTTGGGCAATGGTTACATGTCAGAACACATAAATCATCATACCATAATACCATAAACAACAGACGTGCAGCTTCTTTTACCCTTCTTTTATCTCTCTATTATTACATATTATATATGTAGAAAACCACATATATAATAACCACATATATAATAAATTACCTAACTAAACACCTTGGGCTCAACTATGCTTTGAAGTTATGTCCTGCAGTTTACTCAAGTTTACCTGTAAAATGCATCCATGATTGCTAAGTAAGGAATAACACACTTGCGGAAATGCTGTTACAGGAAAATAATCAACGACATGGTTCTGTATTGTAACATGATGCGAAGCAGTATTATTATTACTGCACCAAAGTTGATTCTTTTCCATTTAGAACATGTCCTAAAGTTTTTCATTCCTCTTATACCATAGCAAAATGTCCCGTGGTGCTAAACTGATAATTACACTAGATAATCCTTCCATAAATGTTAAAGAAATGTCTCCCTACAGAAAACATCAGTGTATCAGGAATTATAAGTTAAATAACAGCACATTTTGTAAGCTGTCCCTGTAAATAAGCTGTTACTGTAGGAATGATAACATATTAGAATGAGTGCATTAATATAATCCTGTGATTTGCCTTGCACCAGTTACTATTGTCAGAGCTGCTAGTATTAAAAAAGATTATCAACACCCTCTGATCAATCAGATGGTAAATGGATTTTTAAAGTTAGCAGTTCCAAAGCGCTTAACACTGGTTCTCATTCACTCATTCACACACACCCCAATGGTAGCAGAGCTGCCATGCAAGGTGCTAACTTGCCATCGGGAGCAACTTGGGATTCAGTGTTTTGCCCAAGGACACTACAGGATGTGGAGTCATGAGGGCCATGACTCGAACCGCCAACCCTACGATTATTGGACAACCCACTCTACCATCTGAGCCACAGACGCCCATTTTTTATATATAGATTGTAGAATTGAACAACACTGTGGTATATGCCTGAAACTTTCTTCATCAAGATACCAACATATTTAAACTCAGATGATCATGAAGACTTTAGAAAAAAAATAGGCTACGACAAAGGCTGTTGTTCACCTCATGTACGATTGTGAATAGTTCCTGAATTATGTAATAAATAAACAGAACCTTTTCTGTACAGTACCTGAACATTTTCATGTTTTGGTTTCCCACTTCAATGCAAGACATTGCAAGAACTGTGAGGATTACATAGGAATAAATGTAGCAGGAAATAATACAAAAAGCCATTTATAAAACATTTTTTTGCACTGCTACTGAAGCAAGGTTAATTTAATTAAGTAATGGAAGTCTATCTCAACCAAAATCTTTTGGATATTATGCCTTCAGCCACATTCAGTTCTTATCACTCAGACAAATCTGTCACTCAGATTTGCTGATGTGGTTTAAGTCATAGTACGACTTAAGAGTGATCTATACAATTCAACAAAACATTAATGTTTACCTGAACATTATGTAAATGGTAAATGGTGCACTTATATAGCGCTTTTATCCAAAGCGCTTTACACTGTGTCTCACTCACCCATTCACACACACACACACACACACACACACACACACACACACACCAATGGTAGCAGAGCTGCCATGTAAGGTGCTAACTTGTTATCGGGAGAAACTTGGGTATCAGTGTCTTGCCCAAGGACACTTCGGCATATGGAGTCACGTGGGACAGGAATCAAACCGCCAACCGTACGATAAGTGGACAACCCGCTCTACCACCTGAGCCACAGCCGCCCCATATGTGGAGCATTATAGGGAAGCCTAAGTTGCCCCCGATGGCAAGCTAGCGCCTTGCATGGCAGCTCTGCTACCATTGGTGTGTGAGTGTGTGTGTGAATGGGTGAATGAGACACAGTGTAAAGCGCTTTGGATCCAAAGTGCTTTGGATAAAAAAGCGCTATATAAGTGCGCCATTTACCATTTTTGCCAAGCCATCTTGGACAACTAAAATCACTGTTTTGTTTAAAGGTTCATATACTTGTACTGGAAACTTACAGTCAGGTCTAAAATTTTAGACCACCTTTGGTTACTGAATGGAAGAAAGCAAAATATAACTCAATGTATCTCAATATTATTTTAAATAGTATCTACAATAATCATCATTATCATCATAATACTACTACTACTACTACTACTGCTACTTCTACTACTATTATTACTACTACTATTACTACTACTATTGAGCTACTACTACTACTACTACTACTAATAATAATAATAATAATAATAATAATAGTCATCATCATCATCATAATACTACTACTACTACTACTAATAATAATAATCATCATCATCATCATCATCATCATCATAATACTACTACTACTACTACTACTACTACTACTACTACTAATAATAATAATAATAATAATAATAATAATAATAATAAAAACACATTATTTTGTCCTAAGGTAATGGAAACTATAACACATAGTTGTATTTCCATTTTTCCATGTAGGACTTACACCATTAAACCTTACACCATTATTTGAAGCATGTACATAAATATTTAAGCCTGCACTTACAGAAACCAGATTTTGGGTCAGATAGATTTTTATTACTTAACTACACCCATGGGCCTCAAAGTGGGGTCTGGGTATAGCACAGCCAAGGGTCTGTGAATTTTTAAGATTTGTTACAGTTGTGGAAAAAATAACCGACTAGCCATTTGAATGGGTTTAATGCAAACTTTAATAACTCAAACACAAGTAGTCTTATAATTAATGTTAACTTAAAGGGGTCCCTGCCTTCAAAAAGTGCAAGAACCTCCGATCTACATTATCCTCATAGCTCCAGTATAAAACCAAATAAGCATTTTTAAGACACTGTATATATCTTCATTGCTGAAATATTTGGAGTTAATGACCCAAAATGCACATTTTCCACAAAGTATTAATTGAATCCCTTTAAATATCATTTAAAGATTCATCGGTTCAGATGTTTACTTATTGCGACAGACAGCTCAGTTAAAGCAGCAAATTATTTAGGAAGTCTGTTCATGTGCCTGAAGGAAAGGGGAGCTGAATGTACTTTTACGCTTTCAGGAAGCTGATGTGTCTGTTTCCCTCACCTTCCCCTAAGGCACTTATTCAAGAAGACATGTCAAAATGTCCTAACCACCTGGATGGATGTTCAAGGCTTGTGCCAAACACAGGAGTAACACAAAGATACCATACTGAAGATTCCTTTTGAATGAATAATGATAGCATGTGTGGGAGGTGTGTTGATGGAGGTTGGGGGATGTATGTCAGCATGAGATGATGGGATGTTTGGGGGGAGTGAAAGGGTATCTGGAACAATCCCCACAACACCCCTGAGGACTAAGGGCTAGATAATGCTTATTAGCACCCCTGTCTAAATCTCACAAACACACATGAAAAATTAACCCCGATCCTCACTCCAGCTCATAAATCAGATCTTTTATGTAAATGCATGACCTCTGACCTCACAGTCTACAATTCCATTCATTAATTTTCTCCCTGCATATTCATATGTTAATAAAAGCCATCTTCTGAATTTAAGAACGTGTACTTGACTGGTCCTGTCAGTGAATTTCCAGTCGCAACTAGCATTCATCTGTCTTACCCTGAAGTGGAAGATTCCAGCATAGGATGCATCCATGGTTTGTCCTGATGGGACCACTTTCTCAAACAGAGTCGGGTGCATAGTGAGACAGGAGAGAGAAGCGAGCAACCAGCAGTTACCTAAAGAACACATGCAGGGAGGGGTGGTAAACATTATCAAGAAAAAAAAAAAAACAGAATTTACTGTCATGAAAATGGCAGCACATATCAGTATTGGTTCAAAACACAGATAACCAAGTCTGTGATCGATGCACATTTGTGCGCGCACACACACACACACACACACACACACACACACACACACACACGAACACACACACGAACACACACATGAACACACACATTAACATTCCTGTGTAACAGTAAACAGCTGTTTATCTGCCTAGAGGGGTTTATCTGCCTCATGCTTCCTCCAGACCCAAACCCAGAATCATTACTCAACTCTCATTTTTCACTTTTACCCAAAAATGCCTTTTCATTTTGTCTGAACATTTTGCACACATACCATATCTTCACAATTACAATCTTTTGTTGTATATGAGGTGCCGTATAGCATCAGAAGGATTTTAGTGGGTTAGGGTTTGACCTTATATGCTAATGAGCATATATGATTGACATTTCATTGTCCAAGATTCTCAAGCATAGCTAAACATAATGACACCATCCTATATGCATGAATCTACACAATTACAGTATTATTACACACCTACCAGTAATTCCGTACTACTGTTATGAAACCATGCAAAAAGCTATATTTGCAGTTAGCCAGCTGTTTCATTCCAACCGAGGTGGGCTTAAATAAATCATCCCAAGTGGACAACAAATCTAGGGTGTGTTTCACTCTGTATAATCATACTGACACATCGGTCAATGGTATGCTCCATTAATCTACAGTGTTGGCTAGGACAAAATCAGCTGCAGCTTCGACTTCTACTGATGTATTCGTATCATATGTACAAATTCATCAAAAGAATACAGACAAGTTTTATCCTGGCTTAGCTCTACTTCATGTAAAAAAGGGAAATGCTGGGGTAATATATATAGATATTGGAAAGCCACTTTACTCTGTAGCACATATTGGGTCTGGAGACTTAATCATAAACCTAATTAAAAAGCAATCACTGATTTATACTTAAGCATTTGAGGACGAGTGCTTTAGTCATAGATGAGGTAGCGAGAAATAGGCTGGTTGTGTGTAGTGTACGTCTGAAAACCAGAAGTACACACTGTAGAGACACTTAGACCAACAACAACAACCTCCTCATCACATCTCAGCTGTCATTGTTTAAAGGGAGTAAAGTTGCAAATATGCTGCAGGATTTTCCGAGCTTGCAATCAAAACCAGACTGAGTGAGTGAGTGGGGGATGAGTGAGGGGGATGAGGAAAAAAAGAGGGCAAAATAATTGTTAAAGTTGAGAAGGGAGGAGGGAAGGGAGCATATGCATGCCAAACCATGCCTCCCCTTCCTTTTTTGTTTTGATGTGAAGGCCCCGAGGCAGCTCTGTTTTACAGCTCTCAGTGGGGCGTCTTCAGAAGGAGCTGGAGACCTGCATAAGCCTCATAGCTCGAGGGGGAGAACGGGAATGGGATATTAAACATTATAACGGGGCTCAAGCAAAGATGAGGAGAGAAAGAAATGAGAAGGCAGCAAGAGAAAGGATGAGAGAAAATCTGCATGATAAGAGGAAGACTAGATATGAGATTCTCGCCAGGGCAGATGTCTTTCTGATTGTGCTCATGCCCACAGGCCATTCTTCAGTGATCTTCTCCTGCCTAAGATGTGACCAAGACTTATCCCATTAGACTTAGGTTTAAAATCTCAAGAACTTGTGCAGCGACTCACCCAGCTGGCCCTGGCAGATATCAGTAGTGCCTGTGGTTCCCTCCACGAATACAGCATTGCTGCTGATTTCCTGAACACATTAAAAACAGACATTATATATA
>JAFFST010054599.1:51278-63155 GCA_022414735.1 Noturus placidus | reverse complement strand
ATATATATATATATATATATATATATATATATATATATATATATATATATATATATTATAGAAGCTCTAAGGGTTCACCACAGGAATCAATGAGGAACACTAAGGTTTCCAGATCTAACTTTTTTTTTAAGAAAGAGTATACATCATACAATAAACAGTAGATATCAACTCTTTCTTTCATATTTCCTTTAAACATTAATCCATTGAAATGTGTTGATGCCACTTTAATCAAAGTAGTAGCAATAAATATGAGTATGAATAAAATATAATATATAGTTATGCCAATCTGAAAGAGCCAGTTTAACCAGTTCTGTTATCCCACTTGAGCGAGGCTCCTTACTGAAAAGGCTACTTCCTTCCTTCAACGTGGAGAGCTATAACTCACCAGTGCCGGTTAGTGCTTTAGGGCAGGTCATGGCATGTGGGCATAGCTGCGGTCTGCGTGCTCTGTATTGAGGTAAGGCCAGTTGAACCAGTCTGTCCGTCCATTGCTGGGAACCTGGAGTGAGTTATGTGTAAGTGTGTGTAAGTGTGTGTGTGTGTGTGTGTGTGTGTGTGTGTTTGTGATGATAGATTTGGAGGGCACCATATGCTGTGCGAACATATTTTGTTGTTTTTGTCACTTCCTCTCTGCAGGATAACAGTTCTTTTTTTGTTGAGGTTGTAAGGGAGTAACACCTAATGCCAAGATGTGTGGTGAATGTAGAAAAGTGTGAGGGTTCCATTTAGGCAATTTTTAATTAATTTTGTGTATGATGTGTTTGTTCTGGCTAAAGTTTTTTGTGCTGGCTTAAACCTTTTGTGTAGCTGTGACAATCTTGTAAGAGGTGCAAAGGCTTGTTGTCACTTTGCATTGATGTATCTGGTGGCAAAAACCACGAGTGAAATTATGATTTTAGTTGGTGAAAAAACATGTTGGTGTCGGCAGGGAAGCAGGATGTGTGTCAAGGACTTCGAAGAGTTCATGAATATGCAAATGTCATAGTATCAAAACAATGCTCAATTGTTAATGACAAATCTTGGGATTTTGTGGCACAGATTGATTTTTCAACTTGACTTCTAGTGGATGTTCAGTTACCTGTAAATGGTCCACGTGGAGATCTCCACAAAGCAGCATAGCGTTTGACCACACCATGTGCGGCCCCTAGGAATGCAAGCATCTTGGAGTGCAAGCCGCAACAGGTTTAACCCACATCGCCCTGTCATCTGTGGTAAGAATGAATCATTGTATAAACCCAGATCGGCCTTTATCTCTACGCCTCTGTGGCATGGTTGTCTATGTGTAGTCCAGCGTTAGGCAGCTGGACCGTTGTGTTTCACTCCCGAGGGGAAAAGGAGGGTAATTTTAGGCTTCAGATTTCTCTCTGTGGTCTCGGTAAAGAACCAGGGTGGGATTTCAGGTTTTGGGATGAAAGATAAAAAAAGCATTAGAGAACCTTTCTGTGGTTTAGCCCTATATCAGGTCCTTCCTTTGCTTTCCATCTTTCCTTCTCTTCTCTTGCATCATTCTCCTCTCAGCCCCTGTCACAGGAGAACAAAGAAGGATGACGAAAGCAACAACGGACATCGATGCATCATTAAGAAATGCAATTAAGAATGTTTCTTTCTGTTTTTTTTTTTTAAATCTGATGTAAGGACATAAATGTGCATTTCAGCTAACATTAAAGATCATCCGTCACATTTGTTTAGCCACAGAAAGTGCTGTGCATGCAGATCTGAGCACAAGCTTTCACGTAACTTAATAATTTTGAGCTCTTAATTACACACACATACTGATTTGATGGAACCCCCATGTCACTGTGTGCATTATTTGTTATTGAAATGGCTCGAGTACATTGAGCTCAGCAGCAGCAGATCAGCGAGGTTTAATTACAGTATGAGTTATTATGAGTATTAGTTATTAGATTGCCAATGTGAGCACAGATGTACCATGATAAACACCTAGTATACGCCATGTTGCTGGTTCATCTGCTACCACTGGTACATCTACCATACACAGTGCCCTCCACTGATATTGGCACCTTATGAGCAAAGAAGGATGTGACAAATTGCCTTTATTGTTCAAAAAATTCACAAAGATTTTCTGCTGTCATGGATATCAGACAATTGCAAACAGAAAAACAGGTTATTTAAAAATAAATCTTTGTTAAATATAGGTGTGCAACAATTATTGGCATCCTTTTAGTCAATATTTTTTGCTGCCTCCCTTTGACAATATAACAGCTCCGAGTCTTCTCCTATAATGCCTGACGAGGTTGAAGAATACATGGCGAGGGATATGAGACCGTTCCTCCATACAGAACCTCTCCAGATCCTTCAAATTTCTAGCTCCATGCTGGTGGACTCTACTCTTCAATTCACCCAACAGGTTTTCTATGGGTTTCAGGTCAGGGGAATCGGATGGTCATGGCAGGACCTTGATTTTGTGATCAGTAAACCATTTTTGTGTTGATTTTGATGTATGTTTTGGATCATTGTCCTGCTGGAAGATCCAACCACAGCCTATTTTAATCTTTCTAGCAGATGCAGTCAGGTTGTCATTTAATATCTGTTGATATTTGATAAGAGTCCATGATGCCATGTATTCTAACAAAATGTCCAGGTCCTCTGGCAGAAAAACAGCCCCAAAACATTAAAGAGCCACCACCATATTTAACCATGGGTGTGAGGTACTTTTCCATATGGATACCTCTCTGTGTGCACCAAAACCACGTCTGGTGTTTATTACCAAAAAGATCTATTTTGGTTTCATCTGACCATAGAATCCAATCCCATTTGAAGTTCCAGTAGTGTCGGCAAACTGAAGACGCTCGAGTTTGTTTTTGGATGAGAGTAGAGGCTTTTTTTCTGAAACCCTTCTAAACAACTTGTGGTGATGTAGGTGACTTCGGATTGTAGTTTTGGAGACATTCTGACCCCAGGACGCAACTAACTTCTGCAATTCTCCAACGGTGATCCTTGGAGATTTTTTTATATGTAACATCTGTTATTTCACATACTGTATCTATTATTTCCTCTTATAAGATTAAAATAAACCATTAAATTGAAAATTATTAAACCTGTTACTAGACATTTTTCAAATGAATTTCAAGCTTGAAATAGTCTTCTTCTATTGGCAGATGATTGAGCTAATTCGCTAAGTAATTATTTGTAGAAAGAAGCAAAGTGATCTGCCAATAGAATAAGACATTTAAAAAATTGAAAATAGTTCAATCGTTTTTTAATAATGTAATTTTTGGTTCATGGTAATCTTATAACAGGAAACTCTAGATAAATTTGAATAAATTTTCACTTGCTGTAATTTTTTGCAGTGTGGTTGTAATTTTTAAGCAATATGTAAAATGGAAACTGTACAGTATACACTTCCACTGCAGATGTCCGTATGTTAAGCATATATATACAGTAGAGCTGTACATTAAGTATGGTCTGATATTAATTTTCATAACAAGCTTATTCCTTAACCTCAACCGCTTTTTTACAGAATGTATGCTATAAAGGAAGTGTGACTTACATAACACAGTCACTAGAATTTAGGTCGATGTTTTATTGTCCAGAAAATATGGACTTAAAATACATATGTATGTATATAATCACATATAACATGTTATTAAAGAAAATAATTTAACATGTTTTGGACTGAGAATGTATTTTGACTTGCTGTTTCAAAAAATGATACATTTATCCAAAGACTCAAATCATTTTTGTTTGTAAAACCAGGCAAAAAAGAATTAGGTTATTCAAACATAACTGCCTTCCAGGCATTCTCTTGATATTCAGACAACAGTGTGTGTGAGTGTGACCTGTACACCTTCGTAGGCCTCACCCTCCGGATCAAACAAAGGCCTGTGGACTGTGCAGTCAATCATGGGCATGTTGCTCAAAGTCCACACACACGCACATACACACACACACACACACACACACACACACACACACACACACACACACACACACCGACAGGTTAGTCAGGGAAGCTCAGGGCTGAGAGGTGCGGCCTTCGGATCAGTCAAAGTGACATGGACAGTGCTGGACAGTCTCAGCTCTGTTGAACTTACTGTCTCTGTGCAGGTGTTGAGATGTGGCCCAGAAAAGACAAATGTCACCTGGGAAGGTTTGGTTTGGGGCTATCTTTTTTCTCACATTCTCACATTACATTATGTAATTAGTCTGTGTGGTCACCAAATGGTGTTGTATGAACTGTGCAGCTTACAACGAACTGTGTATGAGTGTGTGTGTGTGTGTGTGTCTGTGTGTGTGTGTGTGTGTGTGTGTGTACGGGTTTGGAGGGTGTTGATGGGGAAGTAGGGGTGGGGCCGGTCCCAGGATGCTCACCTGTAATTCTCCCTCCCCTGATGAGAGCCAGTGAAAGGAATTTACCTAAACTGGAGAGGTATAAATGACACGGTTTGGTGCTTGCCCGACACCTCCCCCTCTGTAGTTGTTCTGACGCAGTGATAATTGGGCATCGGGGTGAGAGCTACATATGGTCCCTGCTACTCAGCCTCCCCCATTCCAGGCTGAAAGCTCATTAAAAAGCCTGCTTGTTAATGAACTATAGGGATCATAGAGCAGCACTATCATTAGATAGAGAATGGGTGGTGGTGGTGGGGGGGGGATTTGGGAAGGGGTTGGTTTGAAGATGCAGTCATGGTGGTTTAGTCCCATTATAGAGGAGACGGACATTATTGTAACTCGCACTAGTACTCTGTCCAGACCTCTCCCACAATCCTGGGATTCTGGTTTAGTCGCACCACTGTAAACCTCCCATCTTGACCTATAAATAATTTAATACCCATTTCTGCCATGCATCACATCTCATTATAACCTCTGAACACTTTTAAATTCAGTTTGATTGTTTTCAGTTTAATTTCATATATACTAGTGCATGTCAATCTCTCTTTTTCTGTCAATGGCCATTTTTTGAGGTAGGTCACTTTGTGGCCCCTCCCTACTCCACCCACCAGTGGAAAGGGACCACTACAAGAACAATACTGACAAGATTTTTTTGTGTGTGTCATTCTCATCCGAGACATGTTAATATAGCTGGAGCTGGTAGAAGGAGTGGATCTGGTGCAGCAGCACTGTTGGCATTCAAAGTCACTGCTGGGTTGAAGAACAGTCCACCAAACAAAAACCAGTGGTGTTGCGGTTGCAAACTGACACTGATGAAGCCCTAGAGGACAATTAACACACACTGTGCATGGTTTGTCTAATAGAGTGGGCAGTAAGAACCAGGAGGTCACTCTGATGGAACTACAGAGGTACTGCACAAGTGGACAAATCCTAAATTTACTTGCGATGCCAGAGAACAAATGAAAGCTCCAGTGTGCCCAGAAGTGGATTAATCTAAAGAGTGGTAGCTAATAATAATAACACATAACATATTAATAACAAATAACAAGTTTGTGATTATTATTCATCAATCCATCCATTTCTGTACCACTTATCCTACACAGGGTCACATGGAGCCTGGAGCCTATCCCAGTTGGGGCATAAGGCAGTTGGACACCCTGGATGGGGTGCCAACCCATTGTAGGGCACAATATCATAAACACTACAGACAACTTGGAAATGCCAATCAGCCTACAGCCCACTGGCGGAGGAAACCTGAGTACTCAGAGAAAACCCCCAAAGCACAAGGAGAACATGCAAAGTCCGCACACATCGGGCGGAGGTGGGTTTCAAATCCCCAATCCTGAAGGTGCGAGACAAATGTGCTAACCACTAAACCATGATTATTATCCTCTTACGTTTCTAATCTAGCACATTGTATGTGTACTGTACCTTCAATAAACCGTCAACAAATCTTTCGCGAATGTTCTGTGGCTCCATATAAGTTTGAACTCTTTAGCAAGAATGCCAAGTGCTACATCAACAGATCATAACACATAGGCATCTTTGTAGAAAAAAAAAATGATCAGATCTTCACACGTGGCGAAAGTTAAGCTTTAAACAACAGAAACACACAGAGAAGACACGACTATGATCATCTTTGAGTGGTCTAGACAGAGCTTGGTCTTTACCCAGTGGAATATTTCTGGAAAGACCTGGAGGTTCTACTAAACAGACTGGAGGAATATCTTTAAATTCAGGTGTGCCAAGCTCATAGCATCAGGCTCAAAAAGACTGTAATTACTGCCAATACTGCTCTAACAATGCATTTAGTAAAGGGTCTGAATATTTGTTTCAAATATATTTTTTTTGCAGATTTAGAAGGGGAAAAAATGAATGCAGTACATTTCAGAGAACAGATTAATGACAGTGGATAAAATGTGCATGTGTGTACAGTACCTTACAGCTGCAGAAGCACTTAACTTGCATAACTGATGAAGGACTTTTGTCTGAAACACCTTGTTTCTCTGGTAACCTTGAGTACTCATTGAACTTTTATTACTTATACCATGTACTAACAAGGCTGTTTAAGGTCTTTGCTATGGCTCTGAAGTTTTCCTACTTGAGATGTGTTTAATAACGTTGATCCTGAGTATCTCCACATGTTTTCCTGATCAGTTTTTTAAAACAAAATGTCTTTGTTTATGCTAATGTGAATGCAAACTGTTTGGTTCATATTCATACATACAGATGTGTGTAAACCTGAAGTGGATATATGCACTGGAAGTATATTAAATAACAAAAACAAACGTGTCGGAATACTTATTTCCCCCTCACGGTATATGTATAGAAAAGAGCTGTGATTAATACGCACTCCAACATGTTACTGCTGGTCTGAGAGGTTTTATGTAGGCATATGTAATATAATGGCCACTATGTGTAATACAGTTAAGCAGATCTGCCGTATAACTTTGAGTACAAAGTTATAATGAACTTGAACAGAAGTTGGTTCTGCTTCTACGCTTAACCTGATTATTATCAGTGGAAAAGTGTGCTTATTGGAATACACACAATTACAGGTGTGGGCTTTCTGAATGACCTTTGAGTCCGAACACAATTCAAAGGAAGTAAGGAGGGAGAAGAGCAGCTCTCCAGTCTAAACACGGATGAATTCTTGATGTATTCTCAAACAAGTAGTGGCAAGTTCCATTCCATTTCAGACACACACACACTTTTGACTTTGCATCAGTCTTTTAATATTCACCTGCACAGGCACAGAATAACAAAATGATGTCTGCTTTACAGTGAAGGCATGTGCTTCCCATGGAATGCTGGGGGAAAATATTACACATACATAACATAACTGAAATCAATACAGATGAAGCAAACAACAAAATGGAAGGTCTTCATAAATCATCATTAAGGAGGGTGAAGCTCTCTATGTACAGCGTGCTATTCCCTGAAGTGGTGGACACTGTTGTGCCCAACGGCTTTTCACATTTGTCTATATTCAAATAGTCAGAACTGTATTTTTTTATTTATTTAAAAGAAAACAGTCAAACTGTCAGACACCAATAAGCATAGAAAATAAACTAAACTTTTTCTGTATACATACAATAAGACATGTTTGAACCCATGTGTATTTACACACACACACACACACACACACACACACACACACGGCAGGTTCTCCAGGCAACAGGTCAGTGCTGCTCCCCACCCAGTCATTCGTCTGAAAGCAAGACATTTACGCACTCATACAGCATGCAGCACTCACCAAAAAGTCACAGGGCAAAAGACACCTTAACATTTTACGACATGCAGTTAAACAAACCGAACATTAATCTGTAAACAGAAACACAGACCAAACAGAAAGCATACAGACACCCGTTTCTTTTCCATTATAAAATGAAGCTTTATGCATAGAAGAGCAACTAAAGTTTTCGAGACGAGTCGGTTACAACACACAGAATGTGTAAGCGCTGACATTTACAAAGATCCCGAAGACATTGCCATGTTTGAGATTAGGAATGCAGAAGTCTGTGTAATGATTGTTAATGCTCATTGCCACATACCCAAACTGTGCTGATTATAAACAGTATCCCAAAATTAAGGTCCAGTGTTTAGGACACAGATTAAGACTGTTTCCAAGTTTAAAAGGATTTTCAGTTGTAACAACAACAAAAAAATTAAATTATATATATATATATATATAAAAAAAAAATTCCCCATTGCCAGTATAATTCTCTGAAAAATGTTGGGGAAAGAGAGCATTACAAAATTCTCACTTTCCATGTCAATTTGACTTTAAGAGTCACTAAAATTGAGAGGGTAATTTCTTGTAATAAACAGAGCTCTTTACAAATAACCAACCTTTAAGAAACTCAGAACAAAAAACGAATAAGAATCATGTACAGACAATCTTGATCTTTCTTGGTCATTGATGCTCTAGACTGATTCACCAGTCCTCTTCTGGGGCTGAAAACTATAGCCACTATAGTCCTGGACAGACTGGACAATCACAGGTCAACTCACTCACTGAAATGAGCGCAAAACATTTCAAATATCATACAGAGTCCTGAATCCTTACATGAATGGTCACAGTTGTCTACATGTAGGCACTTGATTGCAATCTGATCTAGGATAGCTGATCAATTACATAGCCCAGAAAGTGGCTCCATTTCACCATAAGATGGGTTTGGTACCTCAGTTATTGAGGGATATATTGACCAGGGCAGAATCAGATCTAAGCTTCTGGTGTGCTGGTTGTGGGCAGTATGATCCCTGAAGGATTCCTCAATGTTCAGGCAGTTCTTGGAGAAAGATTGAACTCTACTTTATGGCTGGCATCTTCAGGAGTGGGGGAGAGAGCACCATCAGTGGTGACCATCATCTCGGATTCCTCTTCTTTGAGAGTTTTGGACATCGCCACACCCTCTGTGATGGTTTGGACCAGGGTTTCAGAGTGCTCTGTGGTGGGATCATCCTCCATTTTAATGGCAAGGTTGGTGTATCCAAGAGGAGGGCTAAGAGAGTGCGTGTTCTGGCTGTAGGCTCCAACCGTGGCATGGCTAATACCATGTGTCTTCTTGAGGTGCTTCTCCAGTGTGGCGTAGACGGTAAAGGGCACAGAGCAGAGCTGGCACTGGAAGGGGGCACGGGTGCCACGGGCGCCATGGGTCTTCATATGGCGTGTCAGCTTGCTGCTCTGGGCACAGGCATAACTGCACAAACCGCAACGGTATGGCCGTTCGCCAGTGTGGCTCCTCCGATGCACAGTCAGGTTGCTACTGTTGCGGAATCGTTTGCCGCAATATTCACATGCTTCTTCTTTCTTCTTGCGACCTCCAGACTGCCGTCTCTCAGTGTCCTGTTGCCAATCAGGCACCACATCCACAGATTCAACCTCTGCCCCCACCTCGCCATCACGCTCGGGTCTCTTGGGAGTACAGTTTCCGCTGGCAATGCCGCTCTCACCAGTCTCTCCGCTGTCCAGTGAGCCCTCTGAAGGGCTGCCATAGGGTGAAGGATGCTGCGGCTCCACCTGCACCTCCTCATCTACCTCTGTGTGAAGTTGATAGCACCTCGGCAAACTGTGGTTGGCTCCTCTCGGCTGGGATGGTAACAGGATCAAACCTGAACCTGCAGGGTCACTTTCCTGATGCCCAACATCCCCATATCCCTGCTGAGAAAACCTGCTTAGGGCGTTTCCATCTTCTTTTGTGGTGGCAGTGACAAGATTTGGCATTCTTAATGAGATGTCTGACAATTTTAATGAGCTTTCTGGAACTTTTCGGTGGCTCTTTGTGTGACGAGCTAGCTCTCCACTTTGGGCAAAGGATAGCTGGCACACAGCACAATGGTAAGGCTTCTCAGTGGCATGTGTGCGCCGATGAGCAGAAAGGCTGCGCAAGGACTGGAAATTCTGGCCACAGACCTCACAAGAGAACTTCATTAGCAATGGAGGGGTAGAGTGAGGAAATGGAGACGCGGCAGGTGGAGATGCAGATGGAGAGGGTACGACTCCTCCATTCCCAACACTCACCTCCGCCAGCCGCTGCAGACACATTGAAAAGTTCAGGCTCTGAGGATCCTGTCCTCCTGACAAAGGGGCATGGATCTGGGGCTGATGGGAGCGGGGTAAACGTTTCAAGGTAGAGGTAGTCTGGAAGGCAGAGGCCAGCGTGGCACCCAGGCGGCGTGGATCCATCATGGCTGGTGGTTTGGGCTTTTGGGGGTGATTGGCCTCGACTTGGTACAGACTCAGGGAGTGCGTGTACTGGGCATGTTGGAGGAGAGCCCACGCACTAGGCAACAGACACTCACAAGCCAGGCAGGTAAAACTGGATGGCTCATCTGCAACAGAAATTACATGGAGATTATTTGACAAGAATTGGTTTTAAGGTGACCCTATAAAATGTGTTCATGATTTTCGAGAAAGTACATGGGTGGCACATTGTGTGGTGTGTAGGTTTGGGGGCATTTCTAATTTGTATTCAGACCACCCATATTAATGGATTTCTTAATAAACGTAAAAATTGGAGTGCTTAAATTTCTTTTTCTATTATCTCATGCCTTTTTTATGGAACCACCATGTCAGGTGGTCTTACTACAATGTACTACAAGAATGTAGAGACCATTTTACTTGAAATTATTAAGAGCACATATTCAAATTTACACTGCAACACTGGCATACGGGTAAAAATGCAATAAAGTGAAAATGCAAATCAGGGGCCACAAGAACAGGCATGGCTAGTCCAGTAAGAAAATGACATCCCTCTCTGCCTAAGGTCATGTGTGGGAATGCACTGTGATAATGCGTGAGACAGTTTGAAGCATGAAAATGAAAAGACGTCAGCAGAATCCGCCCATAATTCATAGAACGTAATGTCATTTCGTTTGTGCTGGGTAGAAACAGGTTTAACGGCAAACGTGAAAAGTAGGGCATGCTACAGCCACAGTTAGAATAGATGAAATGGTATGCATTTGTGACAGCAAGTCTTTATCCATAAAATGATGAAGGAAATCAAAATGGTGAAAAACAAAACCTGGTGCAAAGTGTTGTCTCTGTAGGTTTACTTAGGAAAAACGTCAGTAACCTTGCCAGGGTCAAGGCAGCTAGGTGTGCCCACAGGAGAGTGTGTCAAGTGTAAAAAGAAGGACACTGACTAAAGCTGCCATAAAAGAGGTCTGAGGATATTCAAAATATATGGTGAGCTTTGTCTCTTTTTCTGAGAGCCACTCACCAATTAAGCAGCAAATTGCTAATTAGTGGAACTAGGCGAAACGAAGGCTTTATGCAAATGAACCCTGAGTCAGCCTGCTTGATAAACGGGGCTTTTCTGCATAAATCAAAATGGGAAACAGGATCCCAAATATTAACGGGGTTTAAAAAAAATTGCATTTAATTTTTTTTTTTTGGCTGCAAAAGGGGCTCAGGGCTGAATGGTATAAGCCTCCTTCATGTCTCCTCAAGTCAAAATCCTTCTGTATTTTATTGGGAGGGGGTTTAAGGGGTGAGAAGATTAAAAAGTGTCTCTGCCCTCTGTCTAAGGCTCTAGGCCTGGAGAGGAGAGAGCTTAGAGGAGAAGACATGCCTTTGAGCCTTAGGGAAGGAGGTTAAAAGGAGCGGTGAAAAGAAAAAAAAGAAGCAAAAAATAAGTTTGACTTAAGAACAAAGAGAAGAAGCCCTACATGACATTAAGCAACCTAGAAAAAAAACCAGCACTTCGATGAGTGCACCTTGAAACCCTCAGTGTGAGTCCCCTTCTGCCTCCAAATCTCTCCCTTGGGTGGGGGAGGCAGGGGAGGGGTGCAGGGGGGGCTTTTGTCTCGAGGTCCTGGAGTGAAACACAATACCCAACCCATGTGTGTGTGTGTCTCTGTCTCTCTCTCTCTTTTTTTCCCTCCCTCTCCTTCACTCTTTTTGTAAGGATTCCCATTTGGCCCAGGGTAGCACTTGCATATTAAGCAGAAGCAATAACTGCTAATTAAAAATGCAGATTGGCTGGGAGCTCTAACGAGCAGCAGGCGGAATCTTCTCTC
>JAFFST010054599.1:23758-36911 GCA_022414735.1 Noturus placidus | reverse complement strand
CAATTTCCTGTGGTGGACGTGTTTAGTTCACAAGTGAATTGCAGACTAATAATAGTAGCACAAGCTACAACTAATGTTGTTGCACAAGCATTCATTTAAACAGTATGGTACGATCAGGTTAAAGTCATTTCATAGATTTTCGTCATATAAGCCAGTTACTCAGTACAGAGTTCTCTCATCTCCCACTTCAAAATAAATTTATTTTTTCTTTTAAATACATTTTCATGTGATACATTATGTGGCCAATAGCGGACAGCAGGTTTATTGGCATGCTGGTATTCTTCCATTATCAGATAAGTGGTATAATCCTTATTATACTTATTGCAATTTGGATTTCTTCATTTAATTTGCATATCTAAATGTAAAGGAACTCATTTGGTTCAAGAATACCGGTCTGTGTGCATTTTTCTACATATTGGATTCATTTCCTCTTGTTTAAAGTGTGCTTAGAGGTACAAAACCACTGTAAGTCCATTTATCATGTAATTCCTCTCACCTGGTTCTTCTGCGTGATGTGTAGTGCCTTCCTCGATCTCTGTCCCTGTCTGTGGAGCGAGAGCGCGTTCTCTCGTAGCGTCTCCTAGAGCTGCTTCCTCGTCTTCCGCGTTGCCACGACCGAGAGTGTGAGCGGTGGCGGGAGCGCGAATGGGATCGGGAACGGCGTCCGTCTCTATCGCGCCCACCACGCGCACGCCTACCGCGCCGGGACCGCGAAGAAGAACGAGATGAGCGGCGCGAGGAAGAACGTGAAGAGGAGGACGAGCGGCTGGAGGAGGAACGTCTCTTTCTGGACAGACGTAAAAACACAGACGCGCAAAGTTATTAAAGACTGCCACGGCAAAACAGCCCACAAAACACATACTGTGTGCAGTGATCAATGCTGTAACCTGGCATCTCAGGAATAGATTAAGTGGTTTTGTTTAGTGTTGTGTCAGTAGTGGCTCACCATTTTATTTCATTTTTAGTGCAGCTTTAGACTTAATATGGGTCAATAAAAAAAGCTTACAAATACACTGTATGGAGTATGTGGACACCCGAGCGATCACACCCATATGTGCTTTTTGAACATACCGTTCCAGATTTAGCCCATACTTTATGTTATAATAACCGCTACACTTCCGGGAAGGCTTTTGGAGTGTGTCTGATTGGGCAAATCCCATTAGTGAGATTAGGTACTAATGTCGGCCGAGGAGGCCTGGGGCGCAAGTCAGCATTCCAGTTCATCCCAAAGGTGTTCAGTGGGGTTGAGGTCAGGGTTCTGTGCAGGCCATTCGAGCTCTTCCAATCCAGCCTTGGCAACCTTCGTGTGTAGGGCAATTGTCATGCTGGAACGTCTGGGCCCCATAATTTCAGTGAAGGGAAATCTTAAAAACTTGTGTGGAAACAGTTTTGAAGAAAGAACAGAACACAACACACACACAGCTCAGGTGGCCGCATACTTTTGGCCATACAGTGCATCTGTGCAATAGCCCTGAACCTCAGAAACTGCTTGTGCTTCTGCAATTACTTGTCGAAGTCCTCACACACACATCTTATCTGTGTGAGTGCACCAAACATAAGGCACAAAAAAACCCAAGCTAAGACTGTGACCTGACCTTAACAAAAACCACCCAAATTCTATCACAGTGCAACACACATACAACTGACAGGAGAAAACATCCAACAGAAAGCCAGGGGGAAGCAGAAAAGGGAAGTTACCGACCGGGAGCCCCTGCTATGACCTGCAGGGTTGGAGGGAGCATGGGTTGACTGGGCAGTAGGTGGGGCTTGTGCAGCTGCAGTGCCCTCGTCTTCGCTGCCCCCGAAGCTGGTGATGAAGGTGATCTTATCGTTGCCTGGGGAACGCGAACGAGAGCGTGATTCGGAACTTGACTCAGACTGGGGTCTGTCACAGATGATAGAGAGCAAAGAAAAGAGAGGAATAATAAAAGAGCAGTTCTACAGATAAGACCATGTGCTTAACTAAGGTAACTTCACACATCCTTACACTCACCGCTTGTAAGGGTCATAAGTTGGACTGTCTCGTCGGGCGTAACTGCAATTAAGCACGAATTCACGTAAGTGAAGTGTACTAAAACAGGGGACAGCATTAGAGCTTTGATGTCGGTGATGCAATGGTTATACTGCCATACCTGGGAGGGCTGATCTGTCTGCCTTTCATATACTTTTCTCTGAACTCTCGCCTCTGTCTGCGGGAGCGCCGACCCTGATACACACACACAAACAGGTTTTGAGATCATCTGACCAACACACGCTGCTACCTGCCAGACGCACATGCACACAAAAATACCAAGAAGGCCTCCAAAGTCACAGCAGCAGAATAAATGGTTTCATTCTTACCGAGTACATAGCCTTCTCTGCCTCCAGTGCTTTGGCATGCTTTATGGCCTCCACTTCCTCCTTGTCCTTTCTCAACATCCTGCCACAGAAGCATATCGGTTATTCAGTCTGCCACATGCACACCGTTCTGTTTCGCTGTTAAATCTCATCAATAACTCCACCAAGGAGCTAACGTATCAGCTTAGATCAGTATTTCCCAGCTCTAACACATCGTTCCACCGATCAAGGGTTTCTGAAGGTAATGATTTGCATCAGGTGTGTTGAAACAAGGGAAACTTGCATGTGCAGTGCTGGGGGATGGGACCAAAAAATAAATAAAAAAAAATAAATAAAATAAATTGTGATTTAGATAAAATGTCAACAACAAACAGACCAGGCAAAGTCTCCTTCCGCCATGCCATAAGGAGTGGCCATCTTGTTCAGCTCCATCACCTGCTCTGGGTTCAGTTCATCCACGTCCACCTCCACATCTATTGAACAAGGTCACAAACACACACGTCAGCATACCTGAATGATATGAATGTTCAGAGACCAAACATTTAGCCATAAGTGAACTAATACCTTGGAAAGAGGGCACCAGCAAATCTGCACTTCTGGGTGCACTTACATAACATGTGATGGAAAACCACACTTGTGTGAGAGTTGTGCGTCTGTTTGCTTGCCATGTTGTCTACTGCTATAGGGAGCATGATGCTTCAGCAATCAATGCAACAGTTACTGCTAATAGTGTCGGCAAACATTCAAACTTTTAAACACTCAATCAACCAAAAGCAATGACGGAGCAAATTTAGGAGCAGAGTATGCCGTTTATTTTCTAACAAACACACACTTTTAACGTCAAAAAAAAAATAAATAAATAAATCAACAACAAGACAGTGTACCTCATAATCTAAAGCAACTGTTTTAGTTTATAAAAGATTAACAGTTTAACGTCCAGGCACGCATCGACACTGCGCATCGAGACTGGGATCCAAATTTAAATTTGATTCATGTTCACTTGTGGTCAAATGTTTAGATACTCATTCTTTAATTTTCTCCACATTTAAGAGTAACAATAAAGTCATCAAAAACACAAATGGAACTATGGGAATTATGTTGTGATAAATATATCCTAAATAAATCAAAATAATTGAGTATTTTAGCATCTTTAATGTAGGCACCCTTTTTGCCTACAATTTCCAGAAATGTATTCTTGTCATTTTCTCAACTGATTTCTTGAGGAATTGCCCCGAGATGCTTTTTAAACCATATTAAAGGAATTCCCATATATTTCGCCATCACAAAATGTTAGTTTTCTAATGAAAGAAATGAATACATTGGCACAATTATATTTTTTGTCACCAACACCGATTTCAAACATTTGATCATACACCTTCAGATCAAAAGGTTTTTAACATCATGAGAAACATTTGAGTCGAGTGTCTCCAAACTTTTGACCGGTAGTGTAGGAGCAGGTGGTCACATGGACAAAGATGGGATATGGGAGGAAACTGTGCGTTTGGGACACCTTTTCTGCATTTATTCACCTTGATTACCAGCTATGTGCTTGTTATGTTCAGTTTCACATTTGTATAATGGTTTACAAACATCCATGCATCTTCTGTAGCGCTTATCTTACACGGGGTCATGGCTGGAGCCCAGGGAACACCCTGGAGTGCCAACCCATTGCAGGCCACAATCACTCAGACATTCACACACTACAGGCAATTTGGAAACGCCAGTCAGCTGACAATGCGTGCATTTGGACTGGGGAGGAAACCGGAATACTTTGAGGAAACCGCTGAAGGACGGGGAGAACTTGCAAACTCCACACACACAGGGCGGAAGCGGGATTCAAACCCCAAAAGCCGGAGGTGCGAGGCAAATATGCTAAACTCTAAGCCACTGTACCCCTGGTTTAAAAACAACTCAAGCAAAGAAAAAAATCAAAAATATTAAATACTTTTTAGGTTTCAGTGTTCAGTATTCTCCCTAGTGTTTCTTTGCATCATTTGATACAACTTTAAACATATAAGTGCAATTTAAAAAAAAAAAATAAATAAATAAAAAACAGCAAAAAGAGGCAGAATGTGAGACACACCAATGTCAGGAATGACTTCATCCTCCTCAGACTCGCTGTTCTCCGAGTTGTCCTCATCCCCTTTATCTGACCGTGCATCAGATTCTGTGACCGTACTGTCCTCGTACGTGTAACCGATCTGAGCCTTCCTCTCAGCAAGCCTTACAGATAAAACAAACAAACAAGGATTTCCTTCAGACATAAATATGAACAACCTCAAATCGCTTATCACTCCACTGTGCTGAGATGGACTTACTTTTTCTTTTCATCCTCGTTCGGTCTCTGCAGGCCGCCGTAGAGCTCGTCCACATATATCTGATACAAACACTGCTCCTCAGAGACTACAACAAGACAACATTAACTTAAACATGGTTCCCACATAGCACTATCCATGCGCAATTGTGTTTCGCTCAAGCTTATAGAAAGTTTCACTCACTGCTAGCGAAGTCGTTCTGCACCAGGCCTCGGTAACGTTCATAATTACACTTTCTCTCCTCGCTCTCCTGCTCCGGAGTCCTGCAACCAAAACACTTGTTAACTCAGTTGAAAATAAAACACTCTGTATATAAAAAGATTGCTCATAAAATACAGCATCGATTACTGCTGGGTTAGTGCTCATGTTGCAATTCTGTATTTGGTAGGTTTACAATGCTTTTCATTTGGAGCAGAGAGTGTGTTTGATGATGTTCACTAAGCAACTCCAAGAGAAATCGCAAAGCTTCAATTTGGCTACAAAAATGTGTCAATCAAATCAGCTGAGTTCAAGTTATTCAGCCAAAATATTACAGTACTTTGTTACTGTTAGCCTGGGGCCACTCTTTAATTTACAAAATGATGCCTCTGACTATGATAACTGTACGCCAATTGAAGACCATTCCCAGATGTTTGTGGTATCTTTAGCTTATTTAAAAGAAGCACATTCAGATCGCTCAACAATCCCAGATCATTATCCATAACATTGAAGCTTGCTTGGACACTTACGTGGTGCTCATCAGAGTAGGTGTATATGTGGGAACGTAGTCCAAGTGCGCCCTCACGTCAAACCGGTCAATCATATTGTTGGTGTCCCCTTGCCAAGGCATCCTAAAAAGAACATGTGATTCAGAGTGATTCTAATAAATATTGATATATCCATAATGTCTGCTCCAGGACAAACTATACAGGAGTGGACAAAATGATCAATTTAGTAGCTAAAATCTCCAGAGCACTATTCAGGTCCATGTTTTGGCTGGCCAGAAATATAACTGCTTAGGCTAATATTTGGTAGCTGGAAATGTAATAAATTAAGACGAGTTAGATAGCAAGTTCAGAGGGCTAATACAGACAGAGACAAATGTATAAATCAATTGTAGGGCATGATTCGGTCACGTTCATTATTATATAACCGTGGGTCGTAAGTGTGTCTTTGTCTGTTTGAACGTTCACGTTTGATTCAGTTTTCCAGCTGTAAGCTGGTGATAAGAAGGAAATCCAACACGTTGTTATTGGTCAGGCTTGCATCCATTGTACTAACTGTCCGGTATGGCTTAACCCAGGCTGTGAGGTAGGCTAAACGCTATTAGTTTTTTAAAAATGGGGCAGAGCCACTCAGTATGTCCAGCCTTGACTTCCTGTTTCAGTGGAAATGACGTCAACACACAGAATAACGTTGCGTGTCTCAAGGCACTTCACATGGACTTTAATAGTAAACGTACATGGTGCAACAGGCAGTAAAATTCAGAATGACCAGCATGAGCTTGTTTGTTAAACAAACAAACAAAAATTCTAACCTACTGAACCTACTTGTCTGCTGGGCCAATTTGTATGCAAGCACTAATAAAAGGGACATGTAATATTCACATCCTGGCGGTCCAGGCTACTGATTTGTCCACTCCTGCTATGAAGATAAATGAACATAATGTAAGGTCCAGGTGACAATTGCAGGCACAAGTAACTCACATGTTGGCTGGACTCTCAGCAGCCAAGGCTACAGCCGGATCAAGGTGGATTTTATAGGCACGGCCATGAACCTGCAGGAACTGAGCTGGGTCCTTTTTCTGCACAGGGGAAAAAAGATGGCAGGGATATAAAATGCAAAATGTGAATAAACAGAAACAATTACATTACATCACCTACTGAGGACAAGAAATGGATGAGAAGACATGGCCACTTTTTTTAAGCAATGCTTTATTAAAGCAGCAGCATTGGACATTAAATCAACTGACAAACATTATGGGATTGGTCTTGTATGATCATTCGTTGTCTGATGTTTAGATTTTGTAGTGTTTGTAAGAATATATTATAAAGATCATGCAAAAACCACTGATGAAAGGTTAAATAAATAAATAAATAAATAAATAAATAAATAAGACAAAACAGATTTACTTTTATGAATCATATACAGTTGAGGTCATAAGTTTACATACACCTTGCAGAACTTGCAAAATTTTAATAACTAAAAAAATATACAAATTGATCAATAAAACTGCATTTTTTTTTTAATTTAGTACTGAACTGATTAAGCTATTTCACATACACAGATGTTTACATATAGTCCACAAGACACAATAATGACCGAATTTTCACAAATGAACCAGTTCAATAGTTTACATACGCTTGGTTCTTAATACTGTGTTTATGTTTTGTGATAGTTGTTCATGAGTCCCTTGTTCGTCCTGAGCAGTTAAACTGCCCATGTTCTTCAGAAAAATCCTCCAGGTCCTGCATATTCTTTGCTTTTCCAGCATCTTCTACACATTTGACCATTTTCAACAGGTGCTATATGATGTGGAGATCCATCTTTTCACACTGAGGATAACTGAGGGACTCGAACACGACTATTACAAAAGGTGCAAACATTCACTGATGCTTAGGAAGTGCAAGGAGGGTGTAAACTTTTGAGGATGAGCGATGTACAAGATTTTGTTTTAGCACTGAACTTGGAGCTTCATAAGATATTTACATGTTTCCCAGAAGAAGAAAAAATGTACAACAATTTACACCGATCATCCTGTTAAAAATTCAGGGCACTAGTAAATAAAAAACAAAATGCAATTTTTATGATCTCTCTTATTATTATTAGTAGTAACAGTTTGCAGATTCTGCACGGTGTACGTATACTTATGACCTCAACTGGTACTACAGCAGTACGTTAAGGAAGGTGATGAGTTAAGAGCCTGATCTCTGCCTACAATTTTCTCGTAGTATTCCCGCCGTCGTTCCCCACGGCGCTTGTAGTCCACCATCATGCCGCGCAACTTGCGCTCATGTTTGCGGGCCTCCTGCCACATGACGGCTCCGCTGGGGGTTGACACGCGGCGGGGCACGGCTGCTGCTGGAGCACAGAGAGAGAACGCACATTATTCAATATATCTACCATCTACTTATTCATCAATCTGTTTATCTACCACCGAGTCCAACAGGGTGCATAGAGAAGAAGGCAAAAAAATTATTTATAGCAATGCTCAAAAGTACACGATAAACAGAAATCAAAATATCAGTATCTGGATGCGTTATATTCTCTTACAACAGCTATTCCCACACTTACGCTTGTATATATCTATAGTCACTTTTCCACTACACGGTACAACACAACTCGACTCGCTTTACTTTTCTGAGCTTGCTTTTCCACTGCGGTTTAGTGCCACCTCAATGTGGGTGCCATCTTCCACTCACCTTCAGGCAGGAATAATGTATTATCGAAGCCCTGTACAAATACACGGTCAGGCCGTATTCCAAACGCCTTTCCTGTTCACAATCGGCGCTAAAATATCAGCGCTCTAGAACCCACGTAGTGCTCAATACAACTAAGTTAGATTCAGCCGTGACAGGTGTGACTTCGATAAAAGCCTGTTTGGAAATAGTCAACAAGCAAGATGTAAAAATCTAAGACATTTAAATTTTTTGCAGCCACCTTTACACAGAGCAACTTACATTTATCTCATTTATACATCTGAGCAATTGAGGGTTAAGGGCCTTGCCCAAGGGCCCAACAGTGGTAGCTTGGCAGAGCTGGTTCTTGAACTCCTGACCAGTAACCCAGAGCCACCACTGCCACAGACAGAAACCTTTGCTGTGATTTTATCTGTAATGAGAGAAATGATTTCGCTTAATTTTCAATTAATAGAATATTCCCGTACGTAAAGTACGTATTAAATCACATTTATTCAGGCGCAATACAGAACCAATCCTTAAGGAGAATTCCCTACTCCCTCAGCGAGTAGCTCATGTTTAGTATCAGCTCGGCTCACTTGAAAACCTTAACTGAAGTGGTACTAAAAAAAAAAAAAGGTAGCAGGTTCCAAGTACTATCCACAGTGGAACCCCCCCCCCAAAAAAAAAGCGAGCAGAGTCGAACCGTGCATTAGAAAAGCGCCATTAAATCTCCGATCTCTTTCAGATCGTCTGGGCAGCGTGTGAACAAGGCCTTCTTCAAATTATATCAGGAGATTGAAATCTTCATGACAATGTTGATTATTTAAAAAAAAAAAAAAAATACTTTGCCATCAGATCTTCTTAAACATTTTTCT
The DNA here is from genome assembly GCA_022414735.1 of Noturus placidus. Classification (NCBI taxonomy): domain Eukaryota; kingdom Metazoa; phylum Chordata; class Actinopteri; order Siluriformes; family Ictaluridae; genus Noturus; species Noturus placidus. The sequence goes on along the minus strand of JAFFST010054599.1, from coordinate 28,004 downwards.
CTGCTGATTTTCCCTTAAACTTTCGACTTGTTCCACACCCAATTTTAATCTGCAATACATATATTTTCTAAATAAAGATGATCTTTTCACTTTTACACAAACCATGGGAGGACGCAACTCACTCTCACTCATCTGCCGCTACACGTAAATAAATGAACCTCTCTATATTGATCTGTTCATCGTCAAGTCAAGATGATGATGGGGCGGCTGTGGCTCAGTCGATAGAGCGGGTTGTCCACTAATCGTAGGGTTGGCGGTTCGAATCCCGGCCCGGGTGACCCCATGCCGAAGTGTCCTTGGGCAAGACACTGAACCCTAAGTTGCCCCCAATGGCAAGCTAGCACCTTGCATGCAGCTCTGCTACCATTGGTGTGTGAGTGTGTCTCATTTGTAAGTCGCTTGTAAATGTAAAATGATATTTCTGTAAAGCTGCTTTGAGACAATGTACCATATTATTATGATGTTTATACCACACAAGCGAGGACATAAAACGAATAAAATATTAAACAGTTGTAACCAGGCATGCAACATTGATCAAAACGCCGCCCAGTCCATCCATCCATCCATCTTCAACCGCTTACTCCTTTTCAGGGTCACGGGGAACCTGGAGCCTATCCCAGGAGGCATCGGGCACAAGTCGGGGTACACCCTGGACAGGGTGCCAGTCCAGCACAGGGCACAATCACACACACACTCACACACCCATTCATACACTACGGACACTTTAGACACGCCAATCAGCCTACCATGCATGTCTGAGGGACATGGGGGGAGGAAACCGGAGTACCCGGAGGAAACCCCCGACACACGGGGAGAACATGCAAACTTAACGCCGCCCAGTCTCTTATTCGAATTACAAAAGAGAAAGTCATTCCTTCTGAAGTAGTAAAAGTCATTCAAACGAGCCTGAACTCTAACCCTTGTAGAGTTAACCCTGTTGATATATAGCCTGTTAGCTGACCTAGCTACCTTTGAAGGCTAGCCTATGTGCTGCTGAACTAACTCAGCTACGCACCCGGTATATAAATTCCACAGTACATTACATACGACAAATTCTATTCGAAATTATTTGGCTAGCTTTAAAGTTAGCGAGCTATAATGATGCGTTTCAATGTAGTCCAGCTAGTTTAGTTAGCCTCACGTCGGCTTAACTGGGAAGTCAATGCTGGACTTAATAATAATAATATTATTATTACGACATTTACTGCGTGGATAGCAAAAGAGTAAACATTATCAAACCCAAAAACAAACCTAGGACCGTGTATCCGGAGCTAATGTTTGGCTAATGTAATAGCAAACCGCCTGCTATGCTAACTGCAATGCTAACTGCAATGCTAACTGCTATGCTAACTGCTATGCTAACTGCTATGCTAAGACTGAGAAGCTAGCTAGAGGAGAAATTCTCTTATTCGCGACATAGAGCACATTTTGTTGTTTCTGTGCGAGGTGAACGTTAGATTACCTGTTTTTCGTTTATTTATAGAGGGAAAAAAGGAGTATTTCTCCCCCCAGTTGTGCATAGAGGACAGGCGCTGTAGCTAAAAGTTAAGGCAACGCTTTTCCTGCGCCGTTTGCAGTAGTGCTAGAATGCACACCCCTCTCAAAGACAGTTGGTTCAGTCCAAACTGACTGACGGCCAATGTTCCGAAGGTCACTTCCATTCAGCCTAGTATGCTTTTCGTAGGGGTGTACACATCTTGAATTTGCACACTTTCGGCTGTTGCCATCAAAATAGCTGTCAATCCCGTTATGTAAATGCATTGTAACACATTTATTTATTTAAGAAAAATTTAAAATCTCTCGAGTGTTGTAGTTTTGGTTAATCATGTGGGAAATCAACGCCCCCTCAACGTGCAATGGATCATCCATTTTCTGTACTGCTTATCCAACAGGGTCGTGGGGAACCTGGAGCCTGGGATAGGGCACAAGGTGGGGTACACTCTGGACTGGGTGCCAATCCATGGCAGGGCATAATCACATCCACATCCACATCCACACACCCATTCATACACTACGTACATGCCAATCAGCCTACCATGCATATCTTTGGACTGGGGGAGGAAACCAGAGTACTCAGAGGAAACCCCCGCAGCATGGGGAGAACATGCAAACTCTACACAGAGGTGTCAGGAATCGAACCCCCAACCCTGGAGGTCTGAGGTGAACATACTAACCACTAATCCTCCGTGCACCCATAGACTGTCCCGTAGATTGGGCGGCTGTGGCTCAGTCGGTAGAGCGGGTTGTCCACTAATCGTAGGGTTGGCGGGTCGAATCGCGGCCCGGGTGATCCCATGCCGAAGTGTCCTTGGGCAAGACACTGAATCCTAAGTTGCCCCCAATGGCAAGCTAGCACCTTGCATGGCAGCTCTGCTACCATTGGTGTGTGAATGTGCTCTCATTTGTAAGTCGCTTGTAAATGTAGAAATGATATTTCTGTAAAGCTGCTTTGAGACAATGTCCATTGTAAAAAGTGCTATATTAATTAATTAATTATTATTAACTGTCCAGTTTATACCATATTAGTTGTCCAGTCCATTTTGGCCTTTTTTTTAGGTACACATCACATACACCATGTGGCAAAAAGTAAGTAGACAACCGACCATTACATCCATATGTGACTCTTCCAAAATCTGTTGCCACAATGTTGAAAGCACACGATTTAGCAAAATGTCTTTTGTATGTCAAAAATCTAAAAGGTGTGCGTCATACTTGGCACTTATATGAATACTGTACAGTTGGTTGTGTGACTATACATCATTCCCTTCAAATGCTATTGGGCTTTAAATAATGGTATATTTTGTGCATGGGCCCATTCTGTAGTGAAATTCATATCAAATTTACATATGATTTAACATCAAATATCAAAAGTTAATTGACATTCTTAAGAACAAACCAAGCCATGGTATGATTCCTTCTATACTAAGCTACCTACTATTACCTACTATTTAGGTATCTAGTTACTTACTGTCTGAAAAAAACATCTACATATCAATGGATACGGGCCACCATAGGACCAGATATTATTTGGGAGTATGGCAATGATAATAATACTGCAGTGTTGCATTCATACGAGTGAATTAGACACTGTTTCATGTATTTCTGTAGCAAGCTTTTATTTATACAGACTTCTCACTTGTTCCTTAAAGTGAGAAATAACAACACTGTTATTACCAAATGAACATCACATATCTATAACTTTCTATCTGGGTGTATCAGTTATGTCAGATGTAATGTAATGGCTTAAGTAAGGGATAAAGCACAACTAGGAGTGCTGTTATAAAGAAAATAATCAATGCCTCTTATATCTAAGCAATTTGCCAAACATTTTATTATTATTTTTATTTGTTAAAGAATTACACATCATACGTTTTATAAATGTATTTTTACATTCAATGTTGTGTAGCATCTGTGAAACAAGTTAGTTCCTGTTATCACTTACTCTATGTTATAGCAGCTATAAACACTGCTTCCATTACCAGCCTGTCTTTTTTCTCTCTTGAAGATAATAAGATGAAAAACTGCAGCTTGTCAAATAACTGAGAAAATGCATAACCCTCATCTGGAAGACTCTCTTTCATGATATAAAACTTAAAGCATCAGCTTTATCTCAACACACTGTTACTGACTGAAGACTTCTTTCCTAATAGTTAAGTAAATGTCTTTCAGTATGGTTCACCAGAGCAACATTTATCATTTTAAAATGAAATCTATCTGTTATTGGGATCAAATTACAAGTCATAGATTGTTTTATAGTAACTTAATGTAACGTGACCAATCAGATTTAAGAATTAAACACCATTCAATTCAATTCAATTCAATTTTATTTGTATAGTGCTTTTTACAACAGACATTGTCTCAAAGCAGCTTTACAGCAATATAAACACAGTATATACATAGTAAAGGTGAGAAATTATCCCAACTGAGCAAGACACTGAGTGGCGACAATGGCAAGGAAAAACTCCCTAAGAGTTTAAGAGGAAGAAACCTTGAGAGGAACCAGACTCAGAAGAGAACCCATCCTCATCTGGGTAACAACAGATATTCTTAAAGAGATAATTATTGATTTATATGTAATATGTTTGGTTTAGAAGAAGCCTTTGTCCCAGCAGTCTGGATTTGAAGTAGATGAGAGCTCCATCCAGACGTAGGACATCCGAGACCAATCATGCAGGTCCGGAGAGCAGAAAAGACCAGGATCTCCAACATCTCCATAAACTCATGTGTAGCTCGGCAGAAGGAGAGA
>JAFFST010054597.1:315749-326534 GCA_022414735.1 Noturus placidus | reverse complement strand
TTGGTTTGATGTTCCGAAACACTTAAGTGTGACAAACATGCAAAGGAACAGGAAATGAGGAAGGGGGCAAACACTTTTTCACACCACTGTATGTATGCTAAGTGAAGGACCCAGGACCCATTTTTGTAGCTCAATGTCTGACAAATCAGTTACAAATCTTAGTACCACTCATATAAAAGTTACAGGTCAAAGCCCAGAGTCTCCGCTACAATTCCAGTTGCTATAGCTTTGTATGGTGAAATTTCAAAGAACATTATTTCATGCCTAATCGTGCAGAGTCAAATTAGGAATGTCCGTTGTATCTCAGTTTCAGATGTTCATGTTTGGTGAATTATATTTGTATGCAAATACAATTCTCTTCGTCTTACAAGCCTCAAATGCTCCCATCAGGCCAAAGACAGAATCCAATACTACCAAACAGGAGAGGAGTTCATCTTCCCATATGACCTGGGAAGTCGCTGGGCGAACTTCAAGCAGGTGTTCACCTGGTCTGGGACCCCTGATGGAGATGGTATTGAATGGCCCATAAATGACAAATGCCACCAGCATACATTAACTGTATGTCCTCATTATAAGTTTCAGTAACATCATACATTATATTCTTCACAGTTTGCATATGACCGGTGAATTTGTATCGCCTTTCTTTCCCAGATTGAGCAGCTGAAGCAGAAAGCTGACAAGCGTGTGAGAAGTGTGAGTAGCTGAGTAGTCATGATGTTTATTGGACACAAGATGGCAGCATTGACATAAACTAAACCAGCTTTAAGTCTAAAGCCAGGTTTTACGTTCTGTAGGTGCAGTACAGAGTTGTGGAGGACTACAACGGAGCATGGTGTCCAGTAGGAAAGGGAATAAACACATTCTTCAGGTCACCCTGCACTGAAGAACCCAGGATCAAACTCAGTAAAGGGGAAACCATCTTAGCCACAAGAGGAACCAAGTGAGTCAGTGACTACGTTTACACGAACAGCAGTAATCTAATTATTGACCTTATTCTAAATAAGACAGTATTGTGATTAAGGTGTTTACATGAGTTGCTTTTAGAATATTCCTTTCATTTTTAGGTTTTACATGTTATAGAGCATAGATCAAATAACGGCACACGTCATTAAGTTACCATGCCACGCCGTCCAATGTTCCCTCCAGAATTTCACGTATCAACATACAGTTCATCTTCGTTATGGTACCGTATACAGTTTTGGGTGTTTTTATTTTTAATTTTGCGAAAGCTTCAAGTGCAGTTAATTATTTGCCATGCTATAAGTGCAAATAGACGACTATTTGAAGCCATATGCTGCGTCCAAAACCACATACTTACCTACTATATAGTAACCAAGATGCGTGTATTTCACCTACTATGTAGTTGGTAAGTTTGCGGTTTTGCACGCAGTTATGCTCTCTTGTTTGCTGTCAAAAAGTTGAGCACTGCCTTGTGTGTCCTGTCGGAAAATGCGGTGAAAACTCTCACACAAAGTTAATAGTGTGATTAAGGTGTGTACATGTCTGTAATGCACATCAATAATGCAACTAAAACAGGAATACTCCACATGTCTTAATTCAACTTGTGTTTACTTCGAGTAAGACTTTAATCAGATTACATTCATTAATAATTGCTGTTTACATGCTAGTTTCTTTATCAGAGTATTGTCTTAATCGGGTTATTATCAGATTACTGTTGTCCATGTAAACATACTGACTGAGAGCTTAATGCAAACACTGACTAATTGAATTATTCAACTTATAAATGAGTAAATGAGATTTTATGTTTTAATATCCAGGTGGTGGATGTATGGGGACAAAGTTTTGGATGAGGAACAGACCAAAGGTACACCAATGTCACAATCAAAATGTTTGCCATCATTTCATATAATGAGTATGTAAAAAAAGTTTAAACATTCTAAAAAGTGTTTTTCTCTCTCCCTCTCTCTCTCTCTCTCTCCCTCTCTCTGTGCTGATTTAGCTGGAGTCCGTTTTAGAGGGTGGTTTCCACGCAGTTGTGTGGAAAAGTGCCACTATGACTCAGCAAATAACACACCAGTATGCGAAGAAAAGAAAGACAAATAAGACAAGTCAGGTGTGTTTTACTGTTTGACTTGTACACTCTGCAAAAAAAAAAAAAAAAACATTCCTCAAGGGTTCTGTGGGTGGTTAATGTAATTCTTTTAGCTTTCTAAATGGGTTCTGCATATAATGGGAAATCATCCATTGTAGGGTTCTACATGGATCCTTTTAGGGTTCCTTTAAAAAAAAAATTTGAAGTTTCATGTTTTTAGTCTGAAGTCTGATTCCACGGACTCAGCACCATGCTGTACTTCTGTTCCTAGCTGATCCAGAGATGTCAGATTTCTAAGTCGTGTCAATGGCAGATCAACTTTCTAACTGTCCAAACCAGCAACTTCTGCTTCTTCATATGAACTTGTGTACCTTTGTAACATTTCCAAAGAGAATATAAATGAAATGCGGCACAGAGGGAATTGTTCCTGAAGTGAAGAACCGGGGCTTGTAAGCATTCCTTGTTAGGATCTGAGCAAAGGTTTACTTGAATATATTGTTTTCTCTGTTTCTCTCTTTCTCGTTGATGTCTAAGCCGTTTATGCAATGCCTTTTGCCAGCTGTATCAAGGTCTTAGTCATGCAAATACTCTGTATTCTTTGTACAGAAAAAAATTTTGATTTTTATTTTTGATTATTTTTTTAAGACTGATGTTAACCTCACAATAGAGAAGTAAATATTTCTGCTCTGTCTAATATAATCTTGTTTTTGTTTTATTTTGTAATATATATATATATATATATATATATATATATATATAAAAAAAACAACACCAATGGAAATAATTTATTCAGTGCTTAATATTTTCAAATGTACATAGCATTAAATGAACGGATTTGGCATTTTCCAGGCTAATCTTTGTCTATTGCAACTGTAGTGAAACATAAACAACAATTTCAGCACATTTCCTTGTATTGAGAAAAACAAAAAACAAATGTTGGAATAAAACACACTTATAATAAAAGTCTAAGGACATGTCATTGGGGCAGCCAGTGAATTTCTGTTTGAAAGCATTTTTAATAATTGTCCTGAATTCTTCAACCAAACCCAATTATCACCCTTCTGGAAAATACTTTTGGTGGAATGAAAACCTGCACTCACACCGGCCCTCTCTGGATAAGATCGGACACCCCTGCTTTATAGTGTACATTCATTTGGTTCTCTGAGTTGGTCCGTAGGTCACTGGAACTTATTCTATATGGCCTTTGTTGATGCATCACTGCAGTTTAGCGTAAAGACTTTCAATCTCGTCTTTGAAGAACTTGCTGACATCACCTCTTTTAGCCTTAAGAGTTGGTGTCAGAAGACCGTTCTCTATAGTGAACTGCTCAGGGTGGAGATGCAGGTCTTTCACCTTAGTGAAAGTTGGCAACATTAGCAATGCTTCTTTTGTGTAAATTTAAGTAATATCATGTGATCTCTTTAGGAAAATATACAATAGTTTGCATACTCTACCATCTTTTTCAGATTTCAAAATGTCACTTACTTGTTCAAAGGATTTCAGCCCTGCTTCACGTCCCAGCTTTATAAGGTCAGAAAGTATAGCCTTCTTAATTTGCTATAAAGGAATAAAACAACGGCGTTATACTCCACAACTGGGTGTATGCATCAGGGAGTGGGTTATATTAACCAATTAGATTACAAAAAATAATGGTTTATTCAACAAATTAAGTTTGTCTTTTGAATGATAATACCAAAACTGCACATTACCCAATACATATACATGTACTGTATGTATAATAGCTATAAAAATGTATTAAGAAATAGAAATTGCATATTAAATATCTCTTTGGTATACCTGTGGTGTGAATACCACTAAAAATGAGACACTGATAAGAAAAGTACAAATGTCATTTCTACAGAAAGGCAATGCATATGCAATACTGCTGAGCAAACATCTCTCAATCATGTGGGTGTGACTTACATAAATCTCAGCAACTGAAAGTTTGTTAGCTTGTAGATAAACAGATATGTAAGCTAACTGGCACTACTAAGTGTTAGTAAAAGTTAGCTGAGTTGCTTAACTAGCTGTGCAGCTGCCTATATAAAGAAATATGGAACCAAAATGGAAAAGAAGGCTAAGTTGGAAAATAAATGTAATGTCAGTGTCATTAATGATAATTAAATGAAGCATTCAGTTTTCTGTAATAGAAATTTGAGCCTTTCTAGCACTAGTGCTATCTGCTTTAAAAGTCAACATACAGCCCTAATACATTAAAAGCTAGCCACTGCCAGTTATTTGTAGTGTATAACTCCACCGTATGCTTTGGACTTTGTGTTTTTTTAACGGGCTCATTAAAAGGCTGCAATGGCACCTGTTGAGATAACAGCTTAAGGCCAAGAAGCAAATTTTGACTAGGGTAACTTTCAGTAGTACAGCTGCAGTATATTTTTTAACTGATGACAAAATTCTAACTGTCATTGACCCCAAAGAGTTGGAGTATTGAATATCAGGTGATATATGTTTGAAAGACATATTGTACAGGGTATCAGACCTGGTTTTTACATAGTTCCTCAAATGAACCCTTAACTCCAAGCTTCTCAGCCAAACCAGGTACTATCTCAGCATCCGGCACCACAATGGCCACTAAGCAGGACTGAAAATAGCAACAAAAAAAATGACATATGCACTCTCCAATGGTTCACTGCATTTCATTAAAATCATTCATTTCTATAAGTGGGATTGAAGAGGTGCCACTTACCTGCAAACTGTCCCCATGAACAAATATTTGGGCAACTAAACCACATCGAATGTAAACATTCTCTATCTTTTCAGGAGCAATGTATTCGCCTTGGGCCAGTTTGAAAATGTTCTTCTTTCGGTCAATGATCTTCAAAACTCCATTCTAGTAAATTGTGCAAAATCACATCATTACTACATGACATTTAAATATGGAGAGTAAGAACAAAGGAAGACAACTGGAAAATATGCACTGAAGATCAAACAAAACATGGTGTGTATATGTCTAATATTGATTGAACTATTTCCTAGAAGGAATTAATGATTCAGTATTAAGAAAAGAATCCCACTGGGAGCCATTTGCCAATGTCTCCAGTATGTAGCCATCCATCCTGGTCGAGGGACTCAGCCGTCCTCTTTGGATCATTCAAATATCCACAGAACACATTCTTCCCTTTTATACAAACCTAAGACACAAATAATTATAGATACATTGTAATGACCAACCATTATAGACCTTCATATTGAAGAGAAGATGCTCATATTACCTCTCCTTCATCATTAGATGCAAAATAGTTCATTTCCTCGACGTCTACTAGTTTGACCACATTACATGGAACAGGTGCTCCAACGTGCCCTAAACACAAAAACATGATGAATGGTGCAGTTGGTGCATTTAAGTCCGTTTGAGTATACATTAACCTCAAGCGTGCATATTTTGCTGTTAAATAAGGCGATTTTACTATGGAAACATACCAGTAGTCCAGTCACCAGGCAAGGAGATGGTGCAGCCAGCAGTGCACTCAGTTTGGCCATATGCCTCAAATATCTGGAAATCAGGTCAAAGACACAGGTCAGCTCTGGGTCACTAAGATAAGCAAGCATACACAGATATCCTATGTTAATCCTAATCTCAACGATAGACGCTGTGACACCTACTAAACTAAGGTACTGTAGTTTAAACATTCACCGCTTAAACTTCCCAGATCAGTTGGCATGTATAGATTTACAGTATATTCCTGGCTCTAAAAACTACATAAACTCTCCTATTAGTTTTACTGGAGTTAATACATGTTTCATAGTCACTGAATAGTAAGATGTCCACTTAAAATAATAAATAAAAAATGGGTAAGTATATAGTTTTAGCTTGGTAATAGGTTTGTAGAATCCTTTGTGTGACGGCCATAAGGAAATGCTGAAATGAAACCCAAGAAGATTTTTCACCTGGCAACCAAGGCATGCTCTGAGGAAACTGAGCACTACAGGTGAAATGGGAGCGGCACCAGTCACCATCACACGCACAGATCCCCCAAGAGATTCCTGGGGCCAGAGACACATACAAGCATTCAAGATCAAGATCAGTGGCTGGTTTCATTACCATTTCAATACTTTGTACAATGTTCCATTAGTGCTGTCAAAGAAACACAGACAAAAACAGTGGCCAGGTGTATTTTATGCCTGATAGGGATACCTGCACTTTGTGAAAGATGAACTTGTCCCATATGCTGTTGTTTCTGATGATGCCCTGCTTCACCTCTGCATGTTTCCTTTCAATGGCAAAGTTCAGGAGCCATTTCTTGAATGGAGACTGGGCCCCACTTTGAACCTGAAAGAATGCCTGGAAGGTCAGCTTTACAGTGAAAAGTCTGTGCATAGGCTAAAGAGCATTTCAGGGTCTTTTACTAGACTAGATCTAATGTCCATATCATGAAGAACATGTGACTGTTATGCGAGAGAGAGGATGCACAAAAAGAACCTTACAATACCTTGTCATATACACGATTGAGAAGACGTGGAACGACTGGGAAAATTGTGGGCTTCAGGGTTTTCATGTCATTAGTAAGCAGTTTGATATCTCCTTGGAAGAAGCCTACCCTTCCGCCCACACCATACAGCACTGTCTAGCAGACATACACAAACACAACACTAAGTTCAGCATAGACTCAGCACAGTTACTAGTTAGGCAACTATGAGCCCACCAAATAAAAATATAAGTCATCAAATATGCCCCTGAATTTAAGATCTACCATTGGAACCCATACCTGCACGACTCTCTCAAACATGTGAGCCAGCGGCAGGAATGAGATCAGCACATCAGTGGAAAGTGGTGTGAAGGCACTCTAGGGTAAATATGAATTGATTTTGCATTATTAAAATAGAAATGGTCTCATACCGCTGATAAAACCAGTAATGACCCTCTTGCAACCATAGTGATGCACAATACCTCAAAGCTTTTAACAAAGCTAGCAGCATCTGCCACTACATTTTCATGGCTTAACATGGCTCCCTTAGGTTCACCTGAAAAAGACGATGAGAGTATGAGACTGTATTGCAGCTGTATACATAACTTTTTAATGTGGGAAAAAAACACATTCAGAAATGTTGACGCACCAACATTTTAAATATAATAAATGGCCTTTACATAGTTTGTGATATATGGTAATGTTATCATCATAGGTGAAGGTGTGCACCCACCAGTAGTTCCACTGGTAAAGCACACAATACTCAAGTCTTCTGGCTTTGGTGGCTGGAGAGAGAATATAAACATATTTGAAATGTATTTCTCTGTAAACAATATTACTCTCTCATATTTCATCAATATTGCTTATAAAGAAATAGCAGTCAACTAAATAGCTTACTATTGGCTTTTGAAGATTATCTTTCCCCAGAGCCTAAATTGCAAAAGTATATTTTAAAATCATTTGTGAGTAATTGCAGTGAAGATATAGAAATAGTGGCACTATGTTAATATATGTGCATTTGGAGATTACCTCCACATCCTTTAGACTCAAGATTTCCACTGCACACTTGGATGCTCGTTCTGTCAATTCAGCATCAAATGGGTCCATAACGATGATAGTTTTGAGCACAGGGGTAAGACTTTTCTCACAGTTAGTGAGAAGAGTCTCCACCTTGTCCTGCTTGTCACAAAGTACTGTAGATATTTTGGCTGTAAAAGACAGAAATAGAGAGCAATTAAGATCCCCTTTCGAAGTTCCGGTGTAAATAGAAAAGTGGAATATTGTTAGTAGCGTAAAATGAATTTGATTGTGAGTATGAACTATTATCTAACTACTAACATTATAAAAATTATAAATTATTAAAATACAGCACTTATTCTTTGGCGAAAATATACAGGCAGCAGATGGTCATGATCGAATCTTGAATTATTCCAGCCTCATGGTTCCATTAGAGCTCAAGGGAACCCAGTTAGGTGTTACCTGTGCCAGTGAACACCTCTAATGAAGCTGAGAGGTAAGCAGGTCTAATTACCTCTGTTAATGATGAAGACAAGTGCCTCAGGACCCAGCGTATCATACAAAGGAACTGCCACCATGGAATAAGTATAGCAGGACAGTTCAGAGATAATCCACTGCATACAAGGAACAGATGTTGATCAGCCTACAAAACCAGCAATTGACCTCCATCTGTCACAGAACCGGTCTTTAAATCATACTCCAAAATTTATTCATGATTGTATCTGTACCATGGGGCAATTACCACAAACAATCACTGCAACACATTTCCTAGAAAACATGTTACCTCAAACCTCACTTATAATGTAATGATTTAATTATTTTATCTTGTCAATAAACATGTAAAATATGAGACATTAGTAGAACAGCAAAGGTGTGAGGTAAGAGAGTTTTACTAGAGCAATATATTTTGAAAGTGTTGAAAGTCCACACAGATGCCGTCGATAAAATTAAAATAGTGAGATAGGTATATTGATTAATAAAATAGAGATAAGAGATCATTAGGTGATACATAGGTAGATATATTGATTTAAATTATAAAGTCCATCCATCCACCCATGTTCATTTATCCTTCCTTCAGGGTCACCTGGAGCCTATCCAAGGAAGCATGGGGCACAAGGCGGGGTGCCAATCCATCGCAGGGCATAATAACATACACATTCACACACCCATTCATACACTACGGACACTTTGGACATGCCAATCAGCCTACCATGCATGTCTTTGGACTGCGGGAGACAGCCGGAGTTCCCGGAGGAAACCCCCACAGCACAGGGATATCATGCAAGCTCCGCACACCCAGGGCCATGGTGGGAATTGAACCCCCGACCCTGGAGGTGTGAGGTGAATGTGCTAACCTCTAAGCCACCGTGCGCCAAATTATAAAGTCAAATATTTAAAATAAATAAATAAATAAATAAATAACTTTTCATTATAGAATAATGTTTAACAGCCAGTTACAGATGTTGCTGTTGAAATATCACCTCTGGCCGGTTTTGAGCAAAGATTCCAATGAATGATTTTGGCGAGGGCTCCAGTCCTCTCTGGAGCAGTCCAGAGCCCAGGTACTCAGCCCTATCCAAAACCTGCAAAAACCAAAGAGCACTATTGAAACGCAAATACCTTCTCACATTAAGCCACTTCCCTCCATGATGAACTCCATCTACCATATAGTCCCAAAAGGAGTACCTGTTTGTATTTCAGCCATTGGTATGGTTTCCCAGGCTTTCTGAATCCCAAGCAAGGCCCATTTCCTGAACAGATATGATAAATAACATAAAGCAGGAGTGAGACAGATGTCCAGATGCTGGAATGTCCAGTGAATTTATAAAAGAAAAACTAATGCTTTATGCTAATTACTAGTATACAGTATGTTACTAGAGGCATTATACCTGAGGCATGTAATCCCCTTTTGAAAACCTCATATAGAGTCTTGGCATCCTCATGTAAATAGGATATTAAGTTGTCATCTTTTAAAATTGCATTCTTCCTGGCTCCACCCTGTAAAGCAGTATTATCAGCATAAAATAGCTGTAGTTATAGTATTTACAAACTATACTCCAAATCCCAGTATCATTCAATATTGTCATGTGAAAATCTCTCTTCTATGCCATTACATGTATGTATAATGTTTAATCATTCTGTACATTGCAGGTAGACGGCCCTCACCTCAATGCCCACAGTCTGTCTGTTCAGATTGACAGGTGGCCGTAAGGGCTTGGGCCTGGTGTTGAGATAAGTCAGGGCGACTGCACCAAGCCCAAACAAGAACATCAGTGCCGAGGTGGGCAATGGAGAGAATAGAAACTCAAATAAGAACAACATTCTGTCAGACCTATTTGGGAAAGACAAATCATATTAAAAAACTTTAAAAAATTAAAAAACTTCACTGAAGTTATTAGATCATTTATAGTAATGACTAAATATCTTGCTTTAAGCAGAATAACTAAACGATATGTTGAGACTTTAAGGGATTAAACAATAAAGCCTGTTTCATTAATTATTATGTATAATTGACTGATATACTCTTAAAACGAGTTCTCTGGATGGTTAGTGTTTTCTGCAGGACTACAATACTACAGTAAGGATAACACACAGGATTGAAATCTTTAGCATTGAAAGGTGGAACACAAGAATGGTTAGAGGTTACATCAAAGACTAATGTAATTTAACATAGAATCTTTCCAAGAATTTGCTTATCACTCACTCACACTGTAGATTTATTCTCAGAAGAAAAAGATTACGCCCAGAAACGAGATTAAAACTGGAGTGATGTGAGCCCTTTTCTTGGTGCCAGTAAGCAGTCTGACCTAACTGAAGGCAAGCCAGTGCTGGACCTCATTATTAAGCTAAGAACCCTTACCAATCCAATTACTGACAATGTTACCATTGTGAGCGCCAATAAAGCACACACAGGTAAACACAATGAACAATACTTAGAGCAATGCACTAAAACCACTACATCTAATCTAATATCATATAGCATTTCTTTGTCAGTACACACTTAGGCTAAGCAGAACTATGCCAATGAAACTGATGCTGAAAGAAACTCTGAGCTTCTCGTCATCCCAGCCTGTCCCGCAATCAACCACAACCTCACTGTACAGCTCGGCACAACCACACTCAAACCAACCAGGACGGCCAGGAACCTTGGGGTGACTCTTGATGACAGCTTGACCTTTACAGACCACATCTCAGCAACTGCTCGATCCTGTAGATTCATCCTGTTCAACATCAAGAAAATCCGACCCTACCTCACTGAACAGGCCACACAGATACTAGTCCAGGTTCTTGTTG
>JAFFST010054597.1:299051-315727 GCA_022414735.1 Noturus placidus | reverse complement strand
CCTACAAGACCTTGTCTGGAACAGCACCCTCCTACCTCAACTCTCTGCTGAAGGCTTACGTTCCCACACGTAATCTGCGATCGATTAGCGACCGACGTTTAGTAGTTCCTGTTCATCACGGCACAAGGTCCCTTTCCAGAACCTTCACACTAACTGTTCCTCAGTGGTGGAATGAACTTCCAACTTCAATCAAGAAACAGCTAAAGACCCACCTCTTCCATCAACACCTAACCATCTCATAAAAAAAAAAATTTGCACTTACACCTACTCTGCGCACGTTGCTTCTTCTAGTACTCAATTAATAGATCTTGTATAGTAGCACTACTTGTATTGTTGCCCACTTGATATCACTTTGCTTGTATCTCTCATTTGTAAGTCGCTTTGGATAAAAGCGTCTGCTAAGTGAATAAATGTAAATGTAAATGTAAACTCACAAAGAAATAAATATTATTTGTCCCAGAACTAACCCATTGCAAACTCACGAATAATGGAAAAGAATATCGGGGGCAATGAAAAATTTATAATGCATGATTAGTCAAGGAGCAGGATTGGAAAGCACTGACCTAAACAAGAAGACATTCAGAACGGAATCCTCAATTTCCACATATTTTAGCATGACAAATATTTGTCAATAGTTTACGAGTGGCTATGTATAGCATGACAAAATCAGAGGTAGTAAAGGGCACCATAATTATTACCCAACCACCAAAATGAATATATTCAAATATTATAGTATAATATTATATCTAATATTATTATATTGTCACCATCCTATGAACAATTCTTAGAATTCTGTATTTTATTTATATTCTGTGTTTTCAGCTCTATGCTAAATTCAGTACCTGTATGTCCTGCAGGAGTCTGCGATGTTGCTCATGTAATGGCACAAGAAACTAAGTCCAACAGAAAGAGCTTCTTCCACAAGCAGTAGATAACCCAGGCAGACTGCAGAAAGCATGTGTACAGGGCCAATAAAATAGCTGAAAGCACGCAAGTGACCTTTGAACTATGGCTGCTATCTATCTCCTGATATATAAAAATTGTATAGACATAAACATTTAGTGTTTTAATAAAACAATGAACATTAAATAGTTTCCTGACTTAAGTGTGCATTTATGTCTAATATCTATACTTATTTCCATGAGGCAAACTGAAATAACTGTTTGTGTGTTTTTGTTGTTTTTGGAGGTCGAGCTGACATTTTGGTCCACATTTTATATTTGAGAGTTCAGGAACAAACTTCCCCTCTGTAGTCTCCTCTCTCACATCTAGCACTGGCTGACTGCAATGATCTAAAAAACCGGTCTGATATCAACATTTCACAGATCCACCGGACTTGATGCTGATAATTTTAACACCACTACAAATTGAGATACTATTCAAATGATCTGAATACATTTTAACATCATTCGTATACAGTATTACATTAGTTACATTAACATGAACTCAAAATCTAATCATGCAAAAGAGGTGTGATGCATCGCACAGGTGTCTCACAGCCCTGTGTTTGATGATTCAGCACACCAATTACAGCTTTTCTGAGAAAAGTAGTCAGCAGAGTCAGAAAGAGCTGCTAACAAGAGATCAGAACATGAGCCAGCACGTCACTCATCAAGCATCATTATCACGTTTCAGCTACAGTCAGGCATGGCACAGCATAACCTTTCTCACACTTTCACACTTTCTCACTCTCTGCATCATTATCCTACCTCTTCGGCCCGAGCAACTCAGCTGAACTTTGACATTTGTAGGTAATGAAGACTAACGGAGCAGATAAGGTATGAGCACCTTTGGACAGTTTGTAATTTATGACTGATAAAAGTCTGATAAAAGTAAAAAAAAAAATTTAAAAAAAAAGACTGCGATTTATCAAGGCCCATATTTCTTGCCACAGGATGTAATTCTGTCCATTGATGTTTATAAAGGGTCAAAGTTGAAAAGGATTTACACAGCTTCCTAAGATGGTCTTGAGATCTGTATTTAAATTGCTCGTTATGAAGTGAGTCAAACAGGGTAGATGATGGGGATAAAGAAGGAACATGGTACCACTTGATTTGAAATGTGTGTTCATACAGTGAGCCTTCATTGTTTATATTTATATTTACATATGTACATACACACACACACACACACACACACACACACACACACACACACACACACATATATATATATATATACATATATACATACATACATACATACATACATACATACATACATACATACATATACATTTGGTTTCCACTGCAGTCCAGAGACATGTGATGTAGGCTGATTGACATTTCCAAATTGTCCATAGGGTTTGAAAGTGTGTGTGAATGTATGTGCAATTGTGCCCTGCAATAGGTTGGCACCTCGTCCTGTGAGGTGATAAGTGAGGTCAGAATATATTTGCCAATGAGAATGGATCTACAAAGACTGATAAGCAGCTTTTACTACCGGTTCTGAAAATAGGCATTATTTCTGTTCTTGAAAGATTGACTAGGCAATCAGAAATGAAATATGTGAAATATTCATATAGAAGATCAGATCCAGTTTCTGTTGTCATTTTCAAAAAATAAAAGCATAGACCAAACCCACAAGATTGCAGCAATTCTTATTACAAATCCAAGGATTCCACAGCAGGGATTTTGGTTTAATTTCAGCTATCAATTACCTGCAGGTGGCTGTATTTCATGTAGATTTGTTAAATCTCTAATTTATCTTTATCAGTGAGTTGTTCATATAGTGTGCATTTTTCTATATTTCATTAATAAAGTTACGATGGAACAATAATTAATATTATTATATTTTTTGCAGTAAAGTATTTATAAAAGTAGATTGGCCATTAAAATCATGAAACACCTGAATGCTGACTGCAGTAAAAAAAATTTACAGTGAAAACTGCTAACAGTTAGACACTTGATTAAAATTAATTTCCCTTAGGAAGAGAAAGACACACTGCGTCATCCACACAGCCTTTTAAATCCCCCTTGATATCTCTCTGGTGATCAAGTTGGGATTTGCACAGACAAGATGGAAGGAACATTAAAATCCAAAGCAACTGATCATGCAAGATGCTGGGTCTTGATATTTTTACTGTATTCCACACTCATCAACCCCATAATTTGCAGCCTTACAAACCAAAACAAGCTGTTGGTAGGATTCCAAGCTCCTCGGAATTTATCCTATCCATTCAGTGCTTCGAAACTGGGCTCTGCCATGCAGATTGCCATAGATAAAATAAATTTGAACCCATCCTTTGTTGAAAATTATACCCTTGATTTTGTGTATGTGGACACCGACTGTAAAGCGAAGCTCTCGCTTGGAGCGTTCATTGACCAAATTTGGAGGGAAAATATATCAGCCCTGTTTGGGCCACCTTGTCCTGAGGAGGCAGAGGTAAGTTTCTCGTTCAAATGTGTATTATTTTAAATTGATCAACATTATGATGCTTGAGATTTAAGTATTTATGGGGACTTTAAATGACAAAAGACAATTCATTATGTTATGGTATGTCCATATGCTCTAGGTCACTGGACTTCTTGCATCCACTTGGAACATCCCAATGTTTGGCTTTGTTGGGCAGACAAGCAAAATGGATAATACTCTTATTTATGACACTTATATCAAAATTGTCCCTCCGCTTAAGAGGGTGGGAGAAGTTTTGCTCAAGGTACTGGAGTTCTTTGGTTGGACGAATGTTGGTATAATTGGAGGAGGTGCAGAATCTAACACTTGGGACAAAGTGGATGGACTTTTTAAATCTGTGGAACAGCAACTCAAAGGCAGAGTAACAGTGACAAGCAGCATCATGTTTGACATCAGTGATCAGGAACTCACTCATAAGACTGTGAAACTTATCTCCAAAGTTGCAAGGGGTAACAGCTAAATTATTAAGAGTACTAAATGTCTACATTTCATAATAGTTGGGACTGAGCCAGTGTAGTGGAATTTGCTCTTTAGTAACACCAACCTGGGTGACCATTCATAATTACAATACATAAATGCCCTTGTGCCCTTATGGTGTTTCCATTTTGACATCAGTAAGTGTTGCAAGTTATCTATACTATAATGTGTTAGAGATTGAGATAACTCCATTGACTCCAAAGGTGACCTTTTGCCATCTCATATCAACGGCTGATATTATTGCTCCTTTTAGGAACAGTTATTATATCTCTGTTCTATTGTCTACACTGTATATGTGTCTAATATATTTTCTAACACAGTTTACATATCATTTTGTGTCATTATTATTCTCTCCTTTACAGTGATTATAGTGATAAGTAATGCTGAAGATTCCACTAAGTTGGTGATGGAGGCTGAAAGACAGGGCTTGATGAATGGAGAGTATGTTTTCCTTCTGGTACAACAGTTTGAGGTCAGTGGCAATGTGGTGAGTAATTTGTGAGAGACAGAGTCAAATTAGGTAAATCTCTATTTGTGCAATGTATAAACACATCAGGATTTTTATCCTTGAATCTTCAATAATGTCTGAAAAACACAAGTTATGATATTGATGAAATAGAGACTTACCTTTTGACCTTTTGAAGAGCATGACCATCTGTAAAAGGGTTCATTAAATGTTCATCAATCATAACCCTTCAAACTCCCAGTGAAGTACTCCGTAACTCCAGTGAAAATAATATGATAGGTATGAGAGAGGTATGTATGTTTGGACCCTTAAACAGGTCCTGGGAGTTTAAAGGGTTAAAGAGCAGATACACATAGTGTCTTTTTCAGGAATGTTCACCATCCCCAAAATAAAACCAAAAATTGTAGATATAATTGAGCTACCATCAGCGTATGCCCATCCAAATACTTTATTCAAAGCAGGTTCTAATAGAAAATTTACATGTGCCCATTCTGAGCTTGTTGTTCTTTCTTTTTCCTAGGATAACATATGGAAAAGTGCTTTGAGTGACAATAGCCAAAGGACACTGAAGGCATTTGATATGGTATTTGTCCTGTCTCAGAAGTCTTATGAAGGCTATGATTATTATGACTTCTTTGAACGTGTATATGAGAGGTTGAAAGGGGCCCCTTTTTACAGTAATCTTTCTTCAGACAGAGAAGTGAGACATCCACCATAAAAACACAAACACACATTTCTCAATACAAGTCACATACTCAATACGCATTTCTCATTTCACTTGAAGATAATGTTCTTCAATCATAATGTACCCATTTCCCTTTAAGGTAAGCCCTTATTCGAGCTACCTACATGATGCTGTCCTGCTCTATGCCATGGCAATAAAGGAGGCTCTCAAGGATGGCAAAGATCCTCATAATGGGCGAGATGTTCTTAAGAAGCTCAAAGACAAAAACAGCATTAGGTTTTATGGTAATTTATGTTGTACAATGAGTCTAAAATAATCCATGGATCCCCAAAATCTTGATGTTCAGATTTTTAGTTGAGAACATCTCTATTATTTAGACTGAAGAACTAACATACATGTTCTGTACAGGAGCCTCAGGTCTAGTTCACTTTGATCAAAATGGAGAGAGAAACAATGACTATTCTTTATATGACTTGCAACTACATGAAGGCATCATAAAATTTGTTGCCATTCTAAACTTTGACAGTCATACAAAAATGATCAAGTAAGACAAAAATTTTTAACTTTTTAAAACTCCTGACTCAATTTGTGGTGCAATTTATAAGAATTTTTGTGTTTTTTCTTTTGCAGAACAACATCAAGGTTTTCAACTGTGATCTGGCCAACAGGGAAAATACCAACAGATAACCCAGAATGCGGTTTTGACAATGAACTCTGTGAATGGCTAAACAGTGGTATACTAACTTAAAAAAAAAAAAAAAAAATTGTATTACATTATTGTATTCAAAATTCTATACTACTACTGCAATGATAATTGATGAAGGTCTAAATGATTGTGTCCTAATTGATAGTATCCTGTTCTTTGCTCATGTAGAGATATATCTGGTATCATTGTTGGTGGTCCTGCCACTGTTTGGAGTACTAGCAGTGATCTTGATTACATTCCTGACCCTACAGAAGACCCGTCTGCAGACAAAATTAGAGGACTCCAACTGGTGGCTCATCGACTACAGTGATATCACTATTCTTACAGAGCCTAAGGTTGGATACAAAGTCCATGCAAAATTAAAAACATCGACCGATCTGATATTCACATAATTTACTTTAGTGTTGTCGGGTTTTCAGGGAGGGCAGGCATTATCATTACATACAACTCCTAGTAAAAGTGGAAGTGGTGGCTCTCAGACAATGATCTCCACTAACAGCTTTGGTCTGAAGGACAAAAATGGCAAAGAAACCATCTATGCAACAATCGGCCTGTACCAGGTAGAAAAGGGTCCACTTCATATATCGCAGGTTAATGACACCATTTTACCTTCCAGAAAAATTTTCAACAGATTCCTCTATTGTAATCTTACACTTTCAATTTCCTCTTGTCTAAGGGAAATCACGTGAGCATTAAATACTTGGACAATCAACTTCTACGTGACGTCAAAAAACCATCAGTTATTGCTGAGTTCAATGTGGTAAAGACAAATATGCTGGCATCGTATTTTAATTCTAACCCTAGTGCTTAACACTGTAAAGAATTTCCACTACCATATTGCTTAACTTTTGGTGATTAACATTTTTCCAGATAAGGGAGCTTAAACATGAGAACTTGGTACAGTTTTTTGGAGTTTGTAATGAACCACCTAATGTCTGCATAGTCATGCAATACTGCAAAAAAGGAAGCTTAAAGGTAATTAATTTTTAATTAAACCTGCATATAGCCTAATATAAGTAAATAAATGTTTTAATTGTGACAGGAAAAGTGATTTAGTCAGAGTGTTTCCCCCTTTAATATTAGGACATTCTCAGGAACAGTGAAATTGAGCTGGAATGGATGTTTAAACTATCCTTTGCCTATGACATTGTCAACGTGAGTAAAAATGTTTGTACAGAGTACATTGTATTGTTTGTGACTCAAGCAGTTATATTCTGTGGCTTCATGATTTCTTGCTGTTCACGCTCTATAGGGTATGGAGTACCTACACAGGAGTAGTCTGAAGTCTCATGGCAACCTGAAGCCAACCACATGTCTAGTGGACAGTCGGCTGCAGGTCAAACTTTCAGGCTTTGGACTATGGGAGTTCAAACATGGCACCAAACACAGACTGATCCCACTTGAGAACCCCAAATATGAAGGTACTTTCAGTAACTGGCTCGGTGGCACTTTGATGCAGTGGGTAGCGTGGATGGATTGGTGTCCCCTCCTTGATGTATTCCCACCTTGCTCCCAATGTGACCAGGATAGGGTACGGATCCACTATGACCCTGACCAGAATAAAGCAGTTACTGTAGATTAATGCATTAATACATTCAATGACCTTATTTCTAGAAAAGGATGCGGTTACTTTTTTGCTGCAAATGTTTTCACTCTTGATATCACCATGTGATTATAATGGAACAATTAATAAGAATGCACAATGTATACTCTGCATGTTATAAATTCATTTCAGTGTTTCATTTTACTGCAGAGTTGTACTGGATTGCTCCAGAGCTTTTGAGAGAAGTGCACCTTCCATTCAATGGTACTCAAAAAGCAGATGTGTTTAGCTTTGCAATAATCATGCGAGAGATTATCTACAGCACAGAACTGGGACCCTACCATGATATACAGTTAGAGCCAAAAGGTAATAGGTATTTTTGTTTGCCTTCTTGAACAAAGATGCAGTGATAATTCTGACCAGTGATGTTTTAACCTGAAAATCAAGCAAGATAACAGAGTAGCACCCTTTCTTTCAAATAGTTTGAATTAGAGAAATGGAATACTGCGAGTTAATGGCTGTATGATAGCAATGATCAATGATGATAATTCTGTTCATTTTGTGTTTGGTATTCAGAAATCATCAAGCAGCTCAGGGCGCCTCTAGCAGGGGAGCCCCTCAGACCTACTCTGTCTGCTCAGATGTGTGACGAAGCTTTGATAACTCTTCTGAATGCCTGCTGGAGTGAGAATCCTGATCAAAGACCCCCCTTTAGCTCCATTAGGAGAAGACTGCGAGAAATCTGCCCTGACAGGTACAAGTACAAAGTCATGAATACAATATTCTACACTCATTCACTGTACTCTGATAATCTGATGTAATATATCTTAGCCATACTGCCAAATTAGCTTGTAGATTATTATTTAACTACTATTTAAAAAATACAATGTTGTTTACTAAATTGCTTGGTTTTTAAATGATTTTTTCTTCTACCAATTTTTAGCCATATTAATATCTTGGACAATATGGTAAACAAGCTGGAAAAATATGCTAATCATCTAGAGGATGTGGTGGAAGAGAGGACCAATCAGCTCACTATAGAAAAAAACAGAGCTGATAAACTTCTCTCTAGTATGCTTCCCAGGTAACAGAGATATATTTAAATTCTGCCTTTGCAGAGGTAAATCCTTTTTCTTTGATAGATTACTAACTATATGCTTAATCTATTGTTCCTAACAGATACATAGCAGATCAGTTAATGTCAGGAAAGTCAGTGGAGCCCACGAGTTATGACCTGGTGACCATTTTCTTCTCTGATATTGTGGGCTTCACTACCATGTGTTCAATCAGCTCAGCCCTGGAAGTAGTGACACTCCTCAATGACCTCTACAGCCTGTTTGATGACATCATCAAACTCTATGATGTTTATAAGGTACATAACACAAATCTGTAGCTGCATATTATTAATGATATCATGAGAAATAATAGATTTGGTAGAGAATGTGTACATATTCAATTGCAAGTGTTAAGCATGGTATTGTATACTGAACCTGTTCATATTTTTAAAAAATTGTATGAGTGAAAGGGACATGGGTCGATTTTGTACAATGCTATATAAAGTAACTAAAACCATCCATAACCTCTTTATGAATTTATAACCTTTCACATAAATTATATCATGCACTACTTACAACTATGACAACATGTTTGTATATCCTAATCGCAGTGTTAAAATCCATATAATGATGATTATATTATAGTGGTCTTTGTTTTAGGTGGAAACTATAGGAGATGCATATATGGTGGCAAGTGGCCTGCCTATAAGCAATGGCACCAGGCATGCAGAAGAAATCTCGATTATGGCCCTCCATTTCCTCAGTGCCATTAAAAGATTCAGAATCAGACACTTGCCCAATGAGAAGCTTGCTGTACGGATTGGCATCAACTCTGGTATTAGGAACAAGCTACTTAAATTGCTTCCCCCAACCCCCACATGAACTATTTGCTTTTTAATAGAAGTTAATATTGTGCTTACCAACAGGTCCAGTGGTTGCTGGTGTTGTGGGAACTACGATGCCCCGCTACTGCTTGTTTGGAGACACAGTAAATACCGCATCTAGGATGGAGAGCAGCAGTCTTCGTAAGCATCGAAAAAACTAAAAGCTTATGAAACATGTTGATCCTAATTTGTCAGGGAACTGTAGGGTATGATGACTGACTGAATCTGTGTCTGGTTCATGACTAACTGCTGAATGACAAAAAATGAGCATAAATTATGTATCATCTTCAGCAGTATGGGCAAAAGCCCCAAACCACTAGTCTTTTATTTATATGTCATAGTCATAGAGCTTGCCCCCAATTTACCCTCATATATAGTACTGTGTTAAATAAATTCTGTAAAGCAAAGATGCCTTCCAAAATAACAACTTTAAAAAATTCTAAGTATCAAAATAATCATTTGATTGAGCAGTAAACAATAAAACACCCAGTTAGCATTTTAAAATAATGGTACATAAATTCTCAGGACACTGTAATGCAGTTTTCTAAGTACATTGGCTGGTAGTTTGTTCCAGACTGAAGTTCTTCTGGTGGTAAAAGGGAGAATGCAAAAATATTTCATTAAAACTGAGTTAGAAGTGCTTGAGTCTGAAGAATGTTTTTTTTTTCAAAAGCCTCATAATACATAGAAGGTAATCACAAATTGACTTGAAACTTGAGATTAAAAAAAAAAAAAAAAATCAAACGTTAACACATATTTAAGGAAAGAATGCTCCAATATGGATCCAAGTTTTTATAAAGCTGTTTAAGGTCAAAATCAAACAGAACATGGAACCATTTTACAGTAAACCTATTTTATAGCTAAGGTTTGATTAATTTTAGCAACTCTGATCGTTGTGGCCTGGGTTCGATTCGTGATTAGGGAACTGACCCCAGCCACTGGACATTTGCATGAGAAAGTGCACTCTCAGTGCCGATACCAAGCCCAAAAAATGGGGAGGGTTGTGTCAGGAAAACTGACAAAATCTGTCATAAAACCGACAAAAATCCAAATATGCAGATGAGTGACCCGCTGTGGAGACCCCAAAAGGGAGCAGCCAAAAGAGGGGAATAAATATATATGATATGATAGTTTATATGATATTTTCCATCCTGAAAAAAATTAATGTCCTTATTTCATATAAAGAAAATTATGAAAGAAATTAACCACTAAAAAAGCTGACTACCAAAATGAATCAAATTGTGTCTGGTGTGTCTTAATGTTGATATGAAATTATGTAATAGTCTAAAAAAAAAAAAAAAACCCACCTCCCCAGTACTCTGTCCAAATCAGCACTTCATAGTGTATCTTCAATTAAAGGCATAATGAGCTGATTCTCTGATTCTCTTTTGATTTAAATTTGTCACTAAACCCCATTACCTACATGTTAGATGTTCCTGTGTCTGGAAATTGTTGTTGTTTGCTTGTTTTTTTTTGTCATTTCTTATACTACTCTACTCTATATTTGCTATGCTTATTGAGAACTTGTTGATTCTGATTATTTAAATTTAAATCAAGCATTTTCAGGTGATTAAAAATTACCATTAAATTAACAGACTGATCACGCAGATATCGCAAAGATGAAACTGTTGTTGGAATTTGTGTGCACTCATTTTACAGTCATTTGCAACTTTGATAGATAAGGGTCACTGAATATTTCTTTGCAGCGCTGAAGATTCATATCTCCCAGAGTACTGCTGAAATTCTCTTGAAGATAGGCTCTTATGAGCTTGAGGAGAGAGGAGACACTGAGCTGAAGGTATATTGTTGACAACAATATTTAAACTAGTATTAATTTGCATGCATGAATAGAATTTTGTATTGGTGTCTTCACAAGGGAAAAGGGCTTCAGAAGACTTTCTGGTTAACCAATAAAGTGGGTCTGAAGTTTCCTCTCTCACCGCAGCACTGTGATATGAAACTAGGTCCAGAACCAGAGGTAAGAGAAGCGCTCATCTCATTTATTTTTTAAACTGTGTGGAAAACAGCACAGCTTAAACCATGAATTTGAATGGGTCAGTTGTATCGACTATAATGGCTGAATACATGTTACGTCAACACCTCTGTATGTCAGACAATGTAAACGTTCTTATTTAATACATTTATTGCAGGTGACATATAAACCAAACATAAGTAGTGATGTGGAGAGTAAAGAAAAAGGAAGAACACACAAAATCCATGATGTAGATAAAATACCTGGTGCTTACACACTGACTGTTCCTGACATCTAGAGACCAGTCTTGGGAACTACCACTATTCTTTATCTCTTCAGATTATATCTAACACTACTTTGTGACAAATGAAAAGTAATCATATAAAGCACTGTAATTTATTTACAGGTGATTTCTAATCAAACCAAAACAGAATGTATTTTCTTCATTTTAATAAGATCACACATTTGTATTGATTTTATTGCAATGTTTCACGTGAAATAAAAGAAACATTTCAAGATGCAAGTAAGCGTTTAGGAGGAAAGTGTCTTTAAGTCCCTGAGACACTTGTATGGCTGTTCTGTGTGTGTGTGTGTGTGTGTGTGTGCTATCCATCTTTTACAAACTGGTATAATGCAAAACTGCATTAAGCAGAAACATACACAACATGCTCAGAAATGTTCCTGTGAAATGGAGAGAAAAAGCATTGGTTCAGTTTCCAAGGATAAACACTTGGTTTCAAATATCAAATAATTATAATGTGACACTAAACAGTATGTATTTAAATTATTCAGTCCAGTTAATGATCATAATTTGCAAATTTATATAAAAATCATAACAAACCGGCTGACAAGGTAAAAAAGTAACAGTGCAGAATTGTAATAAATTGCAATTACGCTTTGATTACAGCAATTAAAGTACCTGCAAGATGTGTATAACTGGAAGAATGTTGTGCTGCAAATAACCACATTTAAGACATAGTTAGTCAACACAAAATACTTTTTTCCTCTTTTGAACTATTTAGAATAATCACTACCTTTAATTTGAAACTCCATTGTCAATACGCCCCCATGTGGATCTGGTTCAGATTTGACACTCCTTGATGTACATGGAGTCTTAACAAGGAGGTAAAAAAACAACAAAAAAGGTGTCAGCATTAGAGACAAAATCAATTTAGGGATGCAATGTCTGGTTCATATTTCAGCAGCACATATTTTCATGCATTTATGCTGTTTCTTGCCCACCGGCTGACAGTAGAGCTTTTCGCCATCACACACTTGAACCTCACAGTGAAGCCAGACAGTGGACACTTTCTCTAGTCGCTGAAACCGGAACGAATTGAACTTGAACATTGAGCGACTGTCTTTGGCATTCTCAAATATGGTCACAGTGTTATCTGATGAACAGCTGCACTCAAGGAACACAAAGTAGTTGGATTAAACAAAAAGCAAACTGACATAGAGAAAAATGTGTAACCAGATACAGGCTCAGTTTTTCTGCCATTATTGTTCTTTTGATTATTTCGACTACAAAACACTCTGTGGTTAAAACACAGCTTTACCTATTGAGAATTAAGCTCCATCTCTTCTTGTCTGTTGAATAAGGAGTAGGTGTCGCCCAGCAATTTGTTATAACCACCTTAAACCTGAAAGTAGAATGAGGCGTTTGTGTGTGATATATTGATGCATATAACAAATAATGTAGTGTGCTGTATAATAAAATATAAATACTACAATCGCATACCTAGTACTCAGTCCTTTCGCTTCGATGCCGATGAAGACCTCTGAGCCAATTTCCGATGTGTCAATCACATATGGAGCATCTTTAGCATACAGGAACTTAGAGTTCTACAGACCAAACAGAGACATTTAAACTTACATTTACTTTCAATCAGTCTTCATCTAGTCCTTGACCTAATCTCTTCTGACCATATATAGTTTTGGTGTAAGCCATTAAAGAACTATTATAGCTGTATGCCACATAAACATTCAAAAGCCTAAAATATAATGATGTGAGATTTCATGATATTCCCCAGAGCTGACATTATTAACCACTACATATACATTCTTCATCAGTATTTCTCTAATTGGACACTTTAGGACACCTACATGTAAGCAAGGTCGCAGTACTCACTGTGAACACGTTCATAGACAATTGAGACTTAAAAGAACCTAAACTCCCATTGTTGACATAAACCGTTGCCACTCTAGAAGAAGCAGAGGATTTAGTAAAAAGGCTGCAAGTCCTTGGGTCAGAATTAATTCTTATACATACTGCTAATGAAAAGAAAGTCAATGTAATAGGGTCTACCTTTGACTGAAGACTGCATTGTTGACCAAGTAAGCCGCCCTGTACGTGCAGCTAAAGGTGTAGTTCACCGGCTGGTTCCGCACTGTTAGTGATGAGTCATTGGAGACTACAGAGTTGTAGAAAATGTACTTTGGGTCTTTCCCTCCAACATACTGGTCAGAAGAGAGATATGGTTTGTCACATTTAAATGAAAATCAAACACTTTGTGGTCATTTATGCAGTCTGATTGAAACATTAGGTCATTAGGGCTGTTATAGCACTGCACTTCACCTGTGCAAGTGTACATTTACATGCAATACAACTAATCACTAAACTAATTTTATGCTGAGAGCAATTTTTATGAAGAACTTTTGGAAAGTCTTACCTCAGACAGGGTGGCACAGTATGAAAGATTCTTGGGTGTGAGATCAGGAATGGTAAAGCGGTAGAAGCCAGGAGTATTGACCCCTGTGTAGCACACACCACCCAAAGACAGCTGTCCTATTTCCCACCCATATGGGCACTCGGGCACATTTGCGATGATGGCATTTGGGAAACAGGAAATCATGACATAATCTAAAAAAACAAACAAACAAAAAAACATTAATGAATGTCAAATTACAGTACCGTTGTTTTTCTAGTAAGCTGGCTCACTTTGATAGAAACATTTTTTATGGTTTGATAACTACCAGCTTTTTGTGGAATACAAGCCCATGAGGCAGGGAGAAGAAAAATTAGTGCAGCGACAAAAGCCATTTCATACACTGCAAGGAGAAATATGTTAGGATTCAAATCACAATTAGAGCTATGCTTACAAATATCACATGACACATTAAAAAATAAAGAGTACAATACCAGTGCTGGGTCATAGAGGAAAGTTGCGCTGAGCTTCTACCACATTGTGAAGATCTCAAGCAGTCTCAATCAGTGCTGTCAGAGCACAGGGTGCAGGTGGAGATCACCTGTGCTACCTCAGGGGCTGTTTTATATTCCTACATGCAGGAATTAATCTCCCTGTATTCCGCTGTCTGCCAGTCTGGTGAGAGCATTTGGTGATAGCATTGTGAAACACAACACAAAAGCTTTCTGTGCTTGCCAGACATTGACTTTTAAATTAACAGCCTCTCGAGGGAAGACCATTTTCTCTTCATTTAACATATCCTTTCTTCTGTACAACCTTTTATATGTCCTACACAATACATGATATTTGTGATTAAACACAACAGTTTAAATCTAAGCTGGGCAGTGAACATCATTTGAAGAAATCATTGCTGATTTCTAACCTTTAAGGTCTGGCGTCGACTGACAGATCTAAGGAGTGATGGGCATCAGTGGGGGTGTAGATGGATACCTTACACACTCACGTACGTTACATAATGGCTTTCAATCAGATGGAGGAACAGGTGCATTAGTCCACTCTTAGCAGTTATCTAAAGCATCCCACCTTTTCCAGTGTTGTTTAATGGAATTTAAGGGGTACAGAGTCATCAAGGTCACTCTTATTCAGCTTGAGAAAAAAAGGATGAGAATTACTGAAAGCATTACAGGGCTCTATTACCAATGTCCTCAGTCTTTATTGCAAACAGATGGGATGGACTAAGTAGCTAAACAGACATGCAACGACAATCCCATGTTTGTCCTTCAAAGATGGACAAACTTAGATAAAAAGATTTACATGAAAAAAAAACCCACAGTTATTAATATAGTTAAAGTAGTATTGCAACTTCATTTAAATAAAACTGGTCAAATATATCCTTAAACCAAATCTAAAATTTCCAAAATGTGTTCCAATGGTAAGACTAAAATTCTGAAAATAAATTTATTTGTATGTCATGTTTGTGAACCAGGTTCAGCTTATTTATATATCATTGGTATTGGTTGTTTTTTTTTTTTCCCACAGCATTTTAGTAGATTCAACATTAGGAAAATATGCAGATTAGATACAGTTAAGTGGCAAGACTAGAGTTTGAGATCATGTTTCAGGCATTCTAAGAAAAGCACTTTTTATCCTCAAACTGCACTTCTCTTTTGTATTTAAGTACAGAACTTATCCTCAATTGACCTTTCATTATTTGTGGTAATAGACAATACAACAGGTCATTCAGGTCATTTTAGTCACATGGATAATTTCGGGTTTATGGATAATTATTTATGCATAACTATACTGACTATATACACAGTCCTGGGAAATCAAGAGCATATCAAATGTAATTATAAACACTATGTAAACAAACAATGCAGCCTATAGTATCTCTGCAAAATCTGCAAATAATATTTTGCATCATCTTCTATACTGAATAAACATGAGAAACCCCAGACCCACAGTGCTGGGGTAAGAGGATAGTTTTGTGCACATAGGGCATGTACAGATATCCTCCATGTGCTTAGACAAGCATTAGCATGAGAATGGAGAGAACCACTGTGGAAGATACAGATCAGATCAACTCTAAGCCCCAGAGCTCAGGGACAGCTAACATTACAGTACACATCAAAACTAGGTGCCTTCCATGTGTTCAGACTGCCAAGAGGTTTCAACATGTTATGTAATCCCAGCTCCTGGGACAATTAGTTGTGTGCGTGATTAGTTTGAATAAAATGCAGGCTGTAGCTGAATGAATAAAAGAATTGGAATGGGATTAAAAAAAAAACTTTTATAATAACCTGAATTTGTGCCTCTTCAGACTGTTGATAAGTAAAAGCATCACTTTACTTAAAAAAATGCATGAATTCATAAGAACATATATTAATTTTATGTCTTATATGAGCATGTTGAGCACAGAAAAAAGGGAGTGGCTCCTAATTTCATTGTACGTGTATAATGACAATAAAGGCATTCATTCATTCAATTATGTCTGAAAATTCAACTATTATTACTTAAAGATGCCATGCATTGTAATGAAATAAAAAAGAAACAGTCCACATCATTAATGACAAAAATTTGTCCCCGCCTTGTGCCCGATGCTTCCTGGGATAGGCTCCAGGTTCCCCGTGACCCTGATAAAGGAGTAAGCGGTTTATCTTACCGCTATATATATATATATATATATATGGATGTATGGATGGAGATATATATATATATATATATATATATATATATATATATATATGCACATACACATATACATACACTTCATAATCAAGTAGACATTCAGGATGCTTTCTTTCAAGACCTACGCACGAAATGGCG
>JAFFST010054597.1:281580-298829 GCA_022414735.1 Noturus placidus | reverse complement strand
CCGATTAGTCGAGACCGACCGTCGGCCACTTTATGGCCCACGTATGTCATCAACGCGAACCACAAAGCATTGCATATATATATATATATGCACATACACATATACATACACTTCATAATCAAGTAGACATTCAGGATGCTTTCTTTCAAGACCTACGCACGAAATGGCGAAATAGGGCCCTCTTGTTGTCTATCTATCTATCTATCTATCTATCTATCTATCTATCTATCTATTTGGTGAAGTGACATAAAACGTGGGGCGCACGGTGGCTTAGTGGTTCGCACGTCCGCCTCACACCTCCAGGGTCCGGGGTTCGAGTCCCGCCAGGGCCATGTGTGTGTGGGGTTTGTATGTTCTCCCCGTGTGTCGGGGGTTTCCTCCGGGTACTCTGGTTTCCTCCCCCAGTCCAAAGACATGCATGGTAGGCTGATTGGCATGTCTAAAGTGTCCGTAGTGTATGAATGGGTGTGTGAGTGTGTGTACCCAGCCGTGTGTCTGGCAGCAGCTACACGCCGGTCCCAAGCCCGGTTTCCTCCCCCAGTCCAAAGACATGCATGTTAGGCTGATTGGCATGTATGAGTGTGCGTGTGGTTGTGCCCTGTGATGGACTGGCACCCTGTCCAGTGTGTACCCCGCCTTGTGCCCGATGCTCCCTGGGCTAGGCTCCAGGTTCCCCCGTGACCCTGAAAAGGAGTAAGCGGTTGAAGATGGATAGATGGATGGATGGACATAAAACGTCGATCAAATGGCGCCCTCTAGTGGCTGATGTAAATTTGGCGCATTGCTGTAAAATGGCGCTTTCTTTGGGCAGGTTTTGAATTAGGTGCAGTGATGTAAAGTGGTGATAAAATGGCGCCGCCTCGTGGCTGTTTTAAACATTGAAGACACGAGGCGGTAAACGGGAAGCAGGGAGTGCTGTAGAGGGTAGTGAACTGTAGTACCGGCGTGGTTTTCAAGGACAACACGAGTTCACGTCCAACACAGGACCGCTTTACAAAAAGATGTCTGCCACAACATAGGCATTCTCACGGTAAGATAAACCGCGCTTTTTGAGCTCGTATTCGCCGTTTTTTTTTCTTTGATCGTATTCGCTTGTCAGTGCAGGGGGTTAGCAAGCTAGTGCATTTAGCCTGCATGAGCATGAACATGATCATGTGCACCCCGCTTCAGGATTCCAGGCTAGCTCTGCCTCACACTGCTGGCCTCATAGTGACTCGTGTGGAGGCAGATCAGGGGCGACTGTCACTGCCATGTCTCTCTTACACACTGGAACACTGGCTCTTTCACCACGCTTCAATGAATTACCTGCTTCTGTCACATCTCCGTTTCAGCTCAGTACACACACACATGTACGTACACACACACACATGTACGTACACACACACACATGTACGTACACACACACATGTACACACATGTACGTACACACACACATGTACACACATGTACACACACACACATGTACACACATGTACGTACACACACATGTACACACACATGTACACACATGTACACACACATGTACACACATGTACGTACACACACATGTACACACATGTACGTACACACACATGTACACACATGTACGTACACACACATGTACACACATGTACACACACACACATGTACACACACACATGTACACACATGTACACACACACACATGTACACACGTACGTACACACATGTACACACGTACGTACACACACGTACGTACACACACACGTACGTACACACACACGTACGTACACACACACATGTACACACACGTACGTACACACACGTACGTACACACACACATGTACACACACGTACGTACACACACGTACGTACACACACATGTACACACACGTGTACAAACACGTACGTACGCACACACACGTACATACACACACGTACATACGTACGTACACACACGTATGTATGTACACACATGTATGTACACACACACACATGTACGTACACACACACGCGTACAAACACGTACGTACGCACACGTATGTACGTACACACACGTATGTATGTACACACACGTACATACACACACGTACGTACGTACGTACACACGTACATACACACACGTACGTACGTACGTACACACGTATGTACACACATGTATGTATGTACACACACACATGTACGTACACACGTACAAGTACATGCACTTGTGTGTGTGTACACATGTACGTACGTGTACACATGTACGTACACACACGTACGTACATGTACACGTGTGTGTGTGTGTGTATATATATATATATGTATATGTGTATGTATGTGTGTGTATATATCTAAATAAATAAAATCACTGGAAAAGAAAGCACCTTAGTATCAATACTTTTCTTTGAGGATCGATCCTTTCGATACAACACCAGTATCAAAAGTATCGATCTGCCCACAACTAATGTTTAGCGTGTTCTGGCCAGCTAGGCGTTAGCTGCTGTGTAGTTTAACACTAGTATCACTATTGCCTGGACACGGCTCGTAGACATTAGCTATGGCTAACGTAACTAATCCTGTAACTACTGGCTTTAAGATGCGACTCTCACTCGAGTTATTTCAGTGGAAATTCCACTTCTTTTTAGTGAGTCAGTTCATTTGACTCACCTCGTTAATTAGAGCCGACTCTTTTTATCCCCCCAAAGAAAAAAAAAGCAA
The DNA here is from genome assembly GCA_022414735.1 of Noturus placidus. NCBI lineage: Eukaryota > Metazoa > Chordata > Actinopteri > Siluriformes > Ictaluridae > Noturus > Noturus placidus. The sequence continues at coordinate 296,171 of JAFFST010054597.1, read as the reverse complement.
TTTTCCCCCTAAAGTTCATGATAGTACGAGTCTTTGCCTGACCGTGACTGAAACTGTTTAATGAAACCTACCTGACCCTACCCTCTAATTCACAAAATAGCAGTGCATTGTATAAACTGTGTTTCCGTGGTTGTTTGCAAGACACTACAAATGTGCACTGACAGATACAATAAACATCCCTGCGTTAATGTGCTTCTGCTGTGCCGTGTCTGTGCTTTACTCTGAATATTTACTTCTGTTCATCTGTATAACTGATCGCCTGTTACAGTCTCATATACACACACACACACATGCCTCACCATTCACTCAGACAAACAGCTGAGGTGTTGGAAAGGTTTCCATGGAAGCATTTATGCAGTTGCTGAAGATAAATGAATAAGTAATGACATTGCATACATCTACGAAGAAGGGGGGAAAACGGCTCGCGTACGTTTACCTACACCAGGGGCGTCCAATCTTATCCAGAAAGGGCCGGTGTGGGTGCAGGTTTTCATTCCAACCAAGCAGGAGCCACACCTGATTCCACCTGTTTAATCAGTATCTTGGCTTTCAATAGACTCAGGTGTGGCTTCTGCTTGATTGGAATGAAAACCTGCACCGACACTTTCCGGATAAGATTGGACACCTCTTACCTAAAGAGTCGACTCCTAGAGACGAGTCACGTTCACACAGCAGAGATGAAGACTGCGTACTCTGATGTCTCTGTACACTGTTTCTGCACTGGATATTGGATATAATACACTTGCTACACATTTCTGCACACTACACTATAACATCTCTAGGTGCAGCTATGATTATATCATTATTTGATCTTAAAGCTATGTATATGTAACCTGAGCATGCTTTTTTGTCTGCATCGTTATGATAAAAGGCTCTTTAGAGAAAATTGACTGTGCTACTCAGGGTGATGAAGGCATATTTCATTGGAGGATTCAGTTTCAGTCATGTTTGCTGAACAGGTTAACTCTGTGATTCAGACAGACTTGGCAGCCACTTTGTAGATGTTGAAGTCACATACAGGTCACATGAACATATGATCGCAGGCCGGATTATCTCACTGGCCCACTATGCTCCAGGACTGACCAAGATTTTGTTTGTCACTGTACAGACACATTTCAGAGGTATAATCCTCTAGGGCAGTGTTGCTGCCTCACAGCTCCAGCGTCCCCGGTTCAGTCCCCGGTGTGTTCCTACCTCACGCCCAGTGTTCCCTGGATCCACCATGACCTTGACCATGATAAAGTCTAACTGAGGATGAATGAATGAATGTTTCTGTGGACCAAATGGTGGCCGCCTGATCGGTTTTTATTATGTAAATTGTACATAATAAAATTATAAATAACATCATAAAACATGCTTTAAAATAAATTGGCCAGAAAATATGATTTATTCATTCTTAAGTATAAATTGCTTACTGGTATCATTATAACAAACATGAAGGAAGCGCCTTTTGGGATCATGCATCTGAGCCTCGACTAGTTACTCCCTACTGACCGGATCACCAGAGATCCAATGTTGCTTGTGGAAAACCTAATTAAAGTTGCCGTTCCCGTACTCTCGGGTCATTCATCTCACTGGCTGTTCTTTCAGTATTCTTTACTGCAGGATCTGACTCTCAGCCAGAATCCAGTGCAGTTTTCTTCTCCGTCAGCCTCGTTGCATCTCATCAGCGTGCCGGTCAGCTTTTGGCGGGACGCAACTCAGAACATGAAGAGTTTGTTGAACTCAGGTTCTGGTGGCGTGATGTGACCAAGTGTCGTTCTTTCTCTCTCTCGCTTTCTCGCCTCGCTCAGACTTTGCGCTCTCTCTCTCGCTCTCTCTCTCTCTCTCTCTCTCTCTCTCTCTCTCTCCGATTAGTTGTTCATGCTTGGAAGAGCTCTTGCACTAAGACCTACTTTAGCTTTAATGGAGTACAAAATTGTCTGGACTTAATTACTTTACAGTGGAGAAGAAGCTGTCAGCTGCACTGATTACATTTTTAATTACACGCTGAAGTCTCTTTTAAGAGTTCACCTGTGAGCAATAATGCGTAAGTATTTATTATTGTTAGTGTAATTATTTACCCGATTAAAAGTTAATTTAGTTCTGTATCATGTAATAAAGCAGATCAGAAAATCAGTCAGCTCGTGTAAATAAATGTCATGGGACAGTTTTCTCACATGGTGTGAACTACTGCACCCTGGTGAGGTGATGGTTGTCTATGGTTGTGAGATGGTTATGTTTGCATGGCCTCGGGGGGGGGTTGTCACAACATGTGCTAGTGCAGAAAATAGTTTTGAAAGTAGGAACTGGTTCATTTGGCAGCCAAGCAGAGAACAGTTCTGGCATTTGATAGCATTTGTTTTCTTTCCATTACATACTTTTGTAAATGAAACAAACCCTTGTTGTAATGAACTGTAGATGCTTCCCCCTAGGACAGTGTTGTATGTGATTCCAGTGTGACTTTAAATGGCACGGGCTCCTCTGTGTAGATTTACAAAGTCTTTTTTGTGCTTCATGACTTCTATAAATACCCATTTGAATAGGCCGTGATCACACTGTTTCTGCTTGACCCTTCTACCCTTGTCTGATAAGTCAGTTTATTCAGGGTGTGATGTTTTAGCCCTATAACCGGACACCTCACATGCACAGCTTACTGAATCAGCATAGAAGGATAGTGTAGCTGCAGGTCATGCAGACCTTTATGTTGGTGGTAGAGGGGTAAGAGGAGACATCTTTGCTGCACATGAACTGCAAACTTCGCCTTCTCATTTACAGTCAGCTGTGTGGCTTCTCAGCTCGTCTTACAGTTTGCTTGACCTCAGTGGAGAGGGCACAAATTGATGACTCTCTCAAATGTGAGTTGTGGAGTACTGTTGGTGCATGCTTGGTGTTGTTTCTTACCCCACATTAGGAAATGCTGTGTATTTGGAATTTTGGGATTTACACCATAATATTGTATTAATACCACAACATTAGAAGAGTGTTGTATTATATTATACAGGGAGGATTATCAGGGGAAATATCATATTTTCAATTTTTTTTAATACAGGTGTAACAATAATAACAGTTGCAATATTAATTTGCACGTATAACTTACCATATAGCGGGAGGTGTTATGTTAATACAAATTACGTAATCATAATCAAACACCTTAAATGGTGTTGTCTCTTAGTTTGGCGTTAGTTTGGTCTGTTAGTTTTAGTTTGTTTGAGCGTAGTAAAATCCATTCTGGCGAATTCTGCGATTTCACTTCTGGTTCTGTCGCTGCGATGGATCTTGTAGGGAAACCAAAAGTCCAGACCTGAATCCAATCGAGAATCTGTGGAAAGAACTGAAAACTGCTGTTCACAAACGCTCTCCATCCAACCTCACTGAGCTCGAGCTGTTTTGCAAGGAGGAATGGGCAAAAATTTCAGTCTCTCGATGTGCAAATCTGATAGAGACATACCCCAAGCGACTTACAGCTGTAATCGCAGCAAAAGGTGGTTCTCCAAAGTATTAACTAAAGGGGGATGAATAATTTTGCTCGCCCAATTTTTCAGTTTTTTATTTGTTGAAAAAGTTTGAAATATCCAATAAATTTGGTTCCACTTCATGATTGTGTCCCACCTGTTGTTGATTCTTCACAAAAAATTACAGTTTTATATCTTTATGTTTGAGGCCTGAAACGTGGCAAAAGGTCGAACAGTTCAAGGGGGCCGAATACTTTCGCAAGGCACTGTAAATTTCACTTCCTCCCTTACCATTTTGTCTGTTTGTAATATGAAACAACGCATTCTAAATGTCTAAAGTGTTTGAATAAGGCTGATTAAGCAGAGCATTTCCTGTTCTGCAGTCTTCAGTATGTTTCTCGGGCAGGTAGAAGGAATGCAGAGGGAACATCTGTCCGTTAAATCCATATTACTCAACTCATGCGTGTGACCTGCATCTGGGCAGCTTTTTCACTCTCCACTTTGTGTGTGTTTTTTTTGCAGGTTTATAGTGTGTGTGTCGTGAAGGTGAGAGAATGGACATCAACATGGTGTTGGGAGGTCAGGACAGTATGCTGTTGGCTAGCAGTCCTGACCAGGCCGTCAGCCGTCTCAAACATCCCTGTGAGGAGCAGGTAAATGACACTGTGCTGAGAATGTAAGAAAAGAAGAATGCTGTCTGCCGGTTCTTTTTATTAGAACATTTTGGTAGTTTTTTCATAATATTATATATTATGTCTTCAGTATGTTATCTTCATCTCAGGTGCAGTACTGGGCTTTTAGACCTCTTCTAGAGTGCTGCAAAAATGACGTGTTTCTGTAATCCAACCCGGAAGTTAGCGTCACCCTGGTTCCCTCGACAAAAAGCCAATAGGATTTTTCCACTGGCTCTTGGATTATTGCAGAAGATAATCTTCTGTGTCCCACAAAAGTTTATGATTTTCATGTTTTGTTCATCACAGTAATCTTCACAACTGAGCACAACCTTTATGAATTTTGAAGCCCAAATACAAGCGGCAGAAGTAAAACGTTAAAACGTTTTTTGTTTTTTTTTAAGTCACGAGTGGTGAATTATTTTATGTCATAAAATAAAAGGTGTAAATATATCGAGCTTGTTTCAGGCATTTAACAAATGACCCATTCAAAAAAACCGTTTGACCTCAGGATGACGGTACAAGAAATGAAAAAATGCTAACTCATTTCCAGATTTTAGGAATCGTTTCGTTTAAAATATCTATCGATCGGCAATTGCACGAGTAAAAAGGTCAATGCAAGTCAAACGCATAAGAATCGTGACTGAAATTGTGTAGACAATACATTTTGTTTGGATGTTTTAATTCACTGCTTCTCTTCACGTACTGCAGTTGAGTATTCTGTATGTGTTCCCCTCAAAGGATCGAAGCTGCAGCCCTTCTGTCCTGTGCTCTGTGACCAACACATGGAAGGACGGCCTTCTGAACCGGAAACGGCCATTTGTAGGAAGATGCTGTCACTCTTGCACACCCCAGAGTCAGGTAACTAACTAACTAACTCTTTGGATTTCTCATGTATCCTTAAAATGATTGCTTCCCATTACATAACCCCTGCGCTAATTAATTCACATACAAATATCATTACAATCAAGAATAAGGCTTGCTCGACCTGCATTGTTAGGAAGGAATTTCCACAATACCTAGAAATTATGTATTTTACTTGCCGATCGTCTGTGTTTTGTTTTGTTTGTTTCAGGGGAGACTTTTTAACTCCAGCATCCCCTCATTAGGACTTCGCAATGTAATTTACATCAATGAGACACACACAAGGTAAACAGTTCTGTAATAATATTGCATGGGTTTTGGAACTCATGCAAGTATTCCTCCCCAGGTTCAGATTACGCAAGCCATAAAAGTCAAGTCTACGTATATGCATGGGAGTCCACTGGAAAACAGCAGGTGAAGGAGTGGAAACTAGTGACATTCATTTTTAACCATGTTTGTTAGTGGATCCGTCCAGTCCAGATCTAGTGACAGACAGCAGACGTAGGTCTAGCCGGTTTTTCCTGCCTCAAAGAGAAACTTTTGACCTGTGTCAACGTGACATGAGTGTGATGAATGTTGTAGTGATTATGGGTTGCACGTTCAGAGCTTGTTTTTGACTGTATGGTTAATTCTGTGTAGCTCTCTAACTGTTGCACGTGTTTGCATGCAGACACCGAGGCTGGCTGGCCCGGAGACTCAGCTATGTGCTCTTTGTCCTGGAGAGAGATGTCCACAAAGACATGTTTGCCCGCAATGTGGTAGACAACGTCCTCAACAACACCAGGCAGGAGCTGATTATATAGTAGTTGTGTGTGTGTGTGTGTGTGTGGTGTGGAACATGGAAAAGAACTTCCTATTTTACTGTGTTCTTGTGACAGGGTGCAGAGCGCTATAGAGGAGGTGGCATCAGAGACAAAACCAGACCAGAAGGCCGCGAGTAAAGTGAGGCGGAAGGCCAGAGGCTTTCTGCAGGAAATGGTGGCCAACATCTCCCCTAGCCTCATCAGGTTTGTCTACATACTTCAGAAAATAAATCCATCAGGCATTATTGCAATCTGATCAAAGACATAAACCATTTGCAGGGTCATTTGTCTGGTTCGTAACTTTTTGAATTGTTAAACTGCTCTAGGTTGACCGGATGGACATTGTTGAAACTGTTTAATGGCTTCTTCTGGAGCATTCAGATCCACAAAGGTCAGCTGGAGATGGTTAAGAAAGCTGCCTCTGAGGTATTTAGAGCTTCACAACATTTATGAAAAATCGTTGTAATCACCTGCTTAATGTCCTTGTTGGTATCAGAGTGCACATTGACTTTTTTGTGTTTCAGTACAATGCTCCACTGGTCTTCCTGCCTGTGCACAAGTCTCACATTGATTACCTTCTCATCACCTTCATCCTTTTCTGTCACAACATCAAAGCCCCGCATATTGCAGCTGGCAACAATCTCAACATCCCCATCTTTAGGTGAGTGACATATTTTATAATAACATGTATTCATGTAACAGTACTGGAATATACCATTGTGCTGATGTTACTTGTTTCCGGTTTGTTTTTCTTTTAGCACGTTGATTCGCAAACTGGGAGGATTCTTCATTCGCCGTAAAATGGATGAGACCCCAGATGGAAAGAAAGATGTTCTTTATAGAGCGCTGTTGCATGTGGTAACCACTTGTTTACCACACTTTGCTTGTTACTGTTATCTTTCATCCCTACTTGTGTTCTGGGTGGATGAGAAATCTCTGAGCCTCGATGATAATCCCTAGTTTGAATTAAACCAGCCTCTAGCACCTTTATAATTTTTTTTAAGGTTTTTGATGTTCTATGGTTGAAATAACTTTTCGGTCAGAAAGAAATGTACAAAGAGGTTTTGACACAAAAAACAACAACACTGAAGTAGGGCTGCACAATTAATCGAATATCGATTAATTCAATTAACAGTGACCATGAGCAGAGAGCTTACATTTAACTGTTTATGAAAGACCTCCTGATTAAAGTTTATTCAAAGAAAGATCGGTATCTGGATCAGAAGTTAAATTAATTAGTCATGGCTCACACTATGTTCCTAAATTCTGTCATAATTGTCCAGCTCAAATTTTCTCATGTTATATTGTGTGTTCTATTGTAGCACATTAATGTTACCATCTCTAAAATAATACTAATAATAATAATAATAATAATAAAAACAAAATAAAAAAAAACTCAACTTCAACTGTGCTCCAAAATGTTTGTAATTAGGAGCACAAAAAGAAATTGTCTTGCATCTCTCCTCCTGTGAATACTGTAAATGCCTTTGCTGCATTCGCCTGAATGTTCATTTGGTTGCATATTGTTATATTTGATGCATATTTTCATTTAGTTGATGGCATTTTTATTTTTACTTATCCTATATATTGGGTACAATTTTACTTATATTTTGCTTCTACGAGATGATGCACTTTAAGGATCAGTCTAATTTGATGCAAAGATTTGTACATTAGGCGCACGGTGGCTTAGTGGTTAGCACGTTCGCCTCACACCTCCAGGGTCGGGGGCTTGATTCCCACCGTGGCCCTGTGTGTGCCGAGTTTGCATGTTCTCCCTGTGCTCTGGGGGTTTCCTCTGGGTACTCTGCCTTCCTCCCCAGTCCAAAGACATGCATGGTAGGCTGATTGGCATGTCCAAAGTGTCCGTAGTGTATGTGATTGTGCGATGGATGGCACCCTGTCCATGGTGTACCCCGCCTTGTGCCCCATGTTCCCTGGGATAGGCTTCAGGTTCCCCGTGACCCTGAAGGAAGGATAAGCCGTATAGAAGATGGATGGATGGATGGATTTGTACATTAGCAGGAATATAGCACAACATGGATGTGACAGCAGCGGCCTGTTTATTTAAATGTAAAAGTGCAATAAAAATATGTTATCACTAAAATCAATGAATAATCGGGATTATAATTTTGGCCATAATCGTGCAGCCCTACACTGAAGTGAAGTTTGAAATTGTGAGAGAGAGAGATAAAGAGAATAAGTCCTGCAGTACTCCTGATTTTATTTAATGGAATGATATTAATCAGCAATTTGAATGAAACTTAATTACAGATTCACATTATTAGATTTACATAATATGATTGTTCTTCATTAAAGTAAAAAGGTGAGAGCCATATTTGATTCCATCTGTTAGTTGCCCAATTTATTAGCCATGTTTAATTTGATCTAAATGTCAGCGTTCGTGCCTATGCTAAGATGGAATTTTTTTATTTACCGTATTTTCCGCACTATAAGGCGCACCTAAAAGCCTTACATTTTCTCAAAAATCGGCCGTGCGCCTAATAATCCGGTGCGCCTTATGTGTGGACTGAGTTCCAAAATCTGTGAAAATGTTGTGCGACTTTGGTTGGCATAACAACCGTATGCGCCTTATAACACGGTGCGCCTTATGTATTTGCCAAGTACAGAAATAGACCCCGTCATTGAGACTGCGCCTTATAATCCAGTGCGCCTTATAGTGCGGAAAATACGGTATTTTCTTTTTTTTTTTGTTCTAGAAGTTAATTAGACTTTGGGCTGAGCGTGTTGTAATTTAATCATGCTTCTGTTTTCTTTGCTAGTACGCAGAGGAGTTGTTGCAGCAGCAGCAGTTTTTGGAGGTTTATCTAGAGGGCACACGTTCTCGCAGTGGAAAGCTGTCTCCAGCACGTGCTGGCATACTGTCCATTGTGGTGGACACCCTGTGTGCCGGTGCCATTCCAGACGTGCTCATCGTGCCCGTCGGCATCTCCTACGACCGCATTATTGAGGGCAACTACAACAGCGAGCAGCTGGTAAGAGTCAGAATCTGCACAGAACCTAAAGTTATATCTTACTAACAACAAAGTCATTGACACACTTTAAAGTGGGTCTAAATCCTAAGCAAATCATGCATTGGGGAAAAACGCAAGCACAAAGTAAAATGTAGTGCTATGTAGGTGGGGGACTACTTGGGGGGACAGTAACTGATAGAAAACAGCCAAAGTTGGCAAAGAAACTGGGAGAGATGGTCAGCAATGCAACAGCAACATCGGGACACTTGGTAACATTTTAACCAAATGTAGAAAGTTGAAACATTTACATAAAATACACTTTCAGTATATGAATCGACAGATTTGTCATCTCTACAATATGACAAATTGCCTCATCTATTAGAAGAACAGACGGAAGGTAGTGCTTTGGCAAGGGTAATAATGTATGAGAGAAAAAGAAGTCTTCTATAGGGCTTCACATCCGATTGTTCAATGTTGCATGGCAAGGGTTTCTGTCATGTTGCTCACGCTCACAGCAAAGCCTTATACTCAAATAAGTGTAGTCCAAAATGGAGTTATCAAGGGCCATTTCATGTGTTCTTGTTTTCATTAAGTGTCCATCCTCTTAAGTCTGTATCTTTTGAGATTGAAGTATAGAATAATCCTGTTTTTAAACAGGTATAGAATAAATCTGCTTTGCTGCCTTTTACTCTGTTTGTATTTTAATAAAGCAAACACACACCAGCCAACTTTTAGGAAGCAGTTCACTTTGCTGGACAGCTCTGCTACTATTGGTGTGTAAATGGGTGAATGAGACACAGTGTAAAGCGCTTTGGATTAAAGCGCTATATAAGTGTACATTTTACCATTTTTTAAAAATTATTTTACACACACACACACAATGTCTGCTTGTTCTGGCTTCGTTTTGGTACCTCTAAATGTGTTTATTTGGATGGATGGATTTTGAAATTGATTTCAGGTCAGTATAATAGTTGAATGCGTGTCTATAATAGCAGTGCTTCCTGTACTGTGTATGTAGGGAAAGCCCAAGAAGAATGAGAGCCTGTGGGGGGTGGCCTGTGGTGTGTGGAGAATGCTCCGGAAGAACTACGGCTGCGTGCGTGTAGACTTCACTCAGCCTTTCTCTCTCAAGGTCAGAAATCCTTCCATCTCTCCCATAGCACTAATCTGTCCTCTGAGATCCAAAAGTCTTTTTTTTTTTTTTTTCTTTTTCTTCCTTTCAACATTTACTACTATAGGAGTATCTTGACACTCAGCGAAGTCGAAATCTGCCAGCCCCTCTGACTCTAGAGCAGATCCTCATCCCGACCATCATCGCAGCTCGGTACAACTTTCACTCCTGTTATTCTATAACTTTTATTTGTATAAGCTTGTACATTTATCTTATGGTGAACGATGTATTTTCCTCCACAGGCCAGATGAAGCTGTGTTTAATAGAGAAGAAGAAGAACACCCGGATTCCAGAGAGCTGTCTGATGAGCCCTGGAGAAGGCAGGTCATCTCTAACCTGGCCAAGCACATTCTCTTCAGTAAGAGTGCTCGAAAGCCCACAGTCTCCCAGCTAACTCTAAAGCCTTTTCTCTAGAGATCAGATGGCGGACAGCTTTTATGGGTTACTAGCGGTCACTCAATCCTCCCTCTGGTGGTGTGTTCTCAGCCAATCACATTCCCTTGTGTTTGAATGCACTGAGGCAGTGTTATTTTTTTTTTTTTTTGTTGGTTTTGTTTTTAAAGGACAATGTGTCAAAGAATTTAGTGAAGGTCTTGAATTGCAGCTTGCTTGTAAATGTTTGATCTAAACTTAACACATCTGCTTTTGTTGTGTATTCTCTGAATTTTTATGCTGAGAAACAACTTTTATGTCAGTTTCAGAAGTTTTAGTGATTTTATACAGGAATCATATTGTTCCTATGCCACCACGGCAACCCTCATAGTCATCATAGTTTTTTCCAGTTAATTTCTTCATTTAGAATAATTAGTGTCAAAGTGTCGATTAGAATAGGAATAAAAATGCATTGAAATAAACCCAAATCCTAGGACATTTTGTTTTGTGACTTTATTTACTTACTTATCAATTTTGATTTATTTCAATTTGTCACAGCCGCCAACAAGTCCTCCGCAATCATGTCTACTCACATTGTGGCCTGTCTCCTGCTGTACAGACACAGACAGGTGAGTGTTCAGTTACCTCTAACCCTCTATGGTCAGCCACATCCTCTTCATTTACCTTTGTAGTAAAGTGATGGTGGTTTGGATAGTTTTGCCAGTGCTAATGGAGCATCCCCCCCCCCCCCCCCTTATAGGGTGTGTTGTTGTCCAAGCTGGTGGAGGACTTCTTCAACATGAAGGAAGAGATCCTTTCACGGGACTTTGACCTGGGTTTCTCAGGGAACTCTGAGGACGTGGTGATGCATGCCCTCAACCTGCTAGGAAACTGTGTGAATGTGACCAGCACTAACAAGAACACGGAGTTCATCATTGCCCCAAGTAACACTGTGCCAGCGCTCTTTGAGCTCAATTTCTACAGCAACGGCCTCTTTCACGTCTTCATTGCTGATGCCATCATAGGTATGCTGTCTTAGACACCTAGAGATACACAGTCATGTCCAGTTCAAACTGAAAAAAAATGGCAAAATAGAGTCAGTTAGGGTCTGACTGATTACATGAGGCCACTGGTTCCCAATCCAGGTATTGGCATACACATTTCCTAATCCTACACTTTTCAATGTTGTCCCTACTCTAACACATCTAATACATCTAATTATCTAACTGATAGTCCTTCCTGATATGAAGTGGGTGTGTTAGACCAGGGAAAACATTAAAACATGCAGGATAGGGATACTTGAAGACCAGGGTTGGGAACCTGTGCATCAGGCATGTGTGCATCAGCCAGGTAAAAAAAAAACAGCCGTGTGTAAACCATACCCTCTGTTTTGCAATCCATGTCCTGCGCTTCCGCGGGCTTTAACCAGAAAAAATGTAAAAATATATTCAGTTGTATTGGTTCTATGTCCTCTCAATACACATTCTTAAGAAATCGAAGAAAGAAGCTCGAATGTACAGCGAATGTCCAATATACTTTCACGTGGTGCGCGCGCGGTTTACAAAACCGAGGGCACGGATTACACATGTCTGTTTTGTTTTCAGTTTTTTTTTTTTTTTTTTTTTTACCTGGCTCTAGCGGGGCTCCGAAGGTTCCATATCTGCCTCTGAGAAAATAATGTCCTAAAGCACCCGGTATCTGAAAGATACTCCGAGTCATGGGTGCTGTATGTCACCTGAGGGTGCTAATGAGTCACGCCGTGAATTTGTGTGAAAGGATTGGGTGAGTCTACACACTACACGGCTTCAGGACGTGGTACCGTTCACATTACACAACTGTCTGTGTCATGGAATTTGCAGGGTTTTCAAATTGTGAACACATTCCAAAACATTTCACTATTGCATAATCCCTGATGATTCCAGATTATGTTTCACAACAGAGTACACTCGTGAAGCATTTCAGTTCACATTTGATCTTGACTGCAAACAGATGCGTTTTGATGGATTATATCTAGATTATATTTAAGGTGTTACAATATGCTGCATATACTCTATTCAACATTTCTGTAGTATTGAGTGTTTTCATGGAGATGGATAATTGCAGTGTTTTATCTGAACACTGAGAGATCATAAAGCACCAGGAAACTGATGAAAGCCTTTTTGCACTAGCTTACATAGTTTGAAGTGGAGAATAAAGTACCTACTTGATGTATGGTCAGTTACCTTTAGCTCGGAAGTAGATGATATGACTTGTTTGATAGCTAAATATGAAACTGGTCAATTCGGGGCTCGGTGTGGTTGTGGCATGTGCCACTCCCTCATAATTTTAGCAATTCAGAACAAATTGTTAACATTAAATGAGGTTGTTTATCATGATACTGAGAGATGATGATTCAGTTGATTCAGTAAGTAGTCTTGGGGGTGGCTGTGAATAATTAGTCGCTTTATTTTAATAATTTTATGTCGGTTTATCTTAATTAAATAAATTTATTTAATTTTTTTTTAATTAAAAAAAACTTTTTTGTTTTTTTTTAGATTTGAAGAGCGTATAATATTGTGAGGAATTAAAATAATGTATTACATCACAATCTAAGATCTTTTTGCAGCTCTTGGATTAAGAACCTGCTGTCAACACACCTGAGCTAATTATATGGCCACAGATGTGTCTAATAAAACATGGGCTGTAGTTCTCCATACATGCCACTAGATGGCAACATAAGGACAAAATTCCACTTTGGGTGTTCCCTAATTTTCTTGTATAACTATTGGTTTGTACGGTGTAATCTGCCTACGCTTGCGTATGCTATCTCATCCAAAGTTTAAAAACGTTTATCGAACTGTAAGCTGCTACGTTTAAGCGGCAAAAGAGACACTGATGTAAATCTTGTGAGTCTAGTGGTGTGTGTAATTCCCTTCACATGGTCCATACACTAAATATAGGCAGTCCTGCAGCATTGTTTTGTAGCATCGTTTAAAGCAAATTAAGTCTCTTGTAAGCATTTATGTTCTGTTGCAGATACATCAGGACTCCTCTCACTGAAACTTCCCGGGCCGTGCCCCATTTCTTGCTCTCTCATTGGCTGTAGGTCAACGCTGCAGTTATATTCAGTCAAATCACATTTCACATTACACGATTTGGATTCACAGACAGGTCAAGATATTTAACATGCTAGATATCTTACTGACATTGGCGATGCGTCGGTGCTTCTCCGAGTCTTTGATAATTCATACATGGTGTTCGTTGCTCACAGAAGCGAGCTCTGGATTACCAATGATTTTCGATCTTTTGTTAATCTCCACAAAACTGTTGTCGAGTGAAAATCGGGCCTAAAATCGTGTAGTATAAACTCGGGATTAGACAGTTGCACCACGCAGGAGCCCACCAATACTGCATTTTTGTTTGATTGACAGTTGAACACTAGTTACAAAGAGCCTAAATGTATAAATGTCATGCTTGAGAATTTGAACGCGCATCAGTAAAGCTCTGCTTTATTAAACAGTGTATCTGCAGGTATCAGCACTTCAAATTTAATACTTTTTAATACCATATTCCAAAGACATTTCCAAAGAAAAATTCAGACCTGCAAGTCACTTCAATCATCACTTCAGATATAATGGATTGTGTTTGTGCATATACATCCATTTCTGTGTTATAATTTACTTAAACAGGGTAAACTTAGGGTTAAACTATAGAGGGATCAGAGCATATATATGGGAGATCAGAGCAAATATCCTTTTTGTATTACCGTTTGCTCAAACGGCGAAAGAAAAGAGATGGATTACAGCATTCAGAAGAGAAAAAGATGTCAAATTTACCATCTCTCCCTGTGTTTATGGATTTTTTTTTGGTAACTTAATGCCAGGGTAATGAAACAAATATTGTTCTAAATATATAGAAATGTTTGTACAGAAGAGAGAATTTATATATATATATATATATATATATATATTTTTATATATAAAAAATATTTATTGAGCAGAGTGATGGGGTGCGTGGGCGTGACCGGAGATAGGTGCGTGCGTGTAGCTGGTGCTGCGATGCTCCCGGGGCTCTGAGGGAATCCCGTGACTTGTGGGGGGTTGTTTTCCCGTGTGGCCGCTGCTGTAGCGGGAGGAGTCACCAGAGCTGCTACGCGTCGGTGCCCGAGGCTTCTGGAGAGAGAGAGAACACAGAGAAAGAGATTAGTGACGTTTCTTACGCGCAGCGCGAGGGACACGAGCAGTTCCGTCTTTACGTGCGCACGTCGTACGAGACTCTTCTCTCCTCTTGGGCGGAAGAGCGGCGCTTTATCCTCTTCCGCTGTC
>JAFFST010054597.1:232334-248924 GCA_022414735.1 Noturus placidus | reverse complement strand
AAATATCCAATAAATTTCGTTCCACTTCATGATTGTGTCCCACCTGTTGTTGATTCTTCACAAAAAAATTACAGTTTTATATCTTTATGTTTGAGGCCTGAAATGTGGCAAAAGGTCGAACAGTTCAAGGGGGCCAAATACTTTCGCAAGGCACTGTAAAAGTAATAAATATTAAAAATTTAGATAAAGTATCGTACCAGATTACATAATGACCAGATAAGGATTATGATTGTTGTACTCATGAAAGATGTGATCAGAAAGATTAGTTTTAGGTTTATATCATTGTCAAATGGATAATTACAAAAACATTGTATTTTAATTTGTATTTTAATTCATCTTCTTACCTGCTGAAAAATCCATGGTTCCTGGACGTTTTGAAGGATAGACTCCGGAAATTCTGTTGAACCTTTGCCGATTTTCAAACTATCGAAGTGCTCCACTTTTAATAAGAGGGTCTCTGCATCTTGCATGCGTGTGTGTTTGTGGAATACATCCGAATGGGATTTATGGAGCTGACCTTTGACCTAGGCCTACCTTGGTTGGCTGTGCGTGTGTGTATGTGTGTGTATGTCTCTGTGTCTGTGTGTGTGTGCATCATATTTTGGTTGGATGTGTGTGTGTGCATGTGTGTGGAATACATCGGAACGGGATTTACGGATTTGACATTTGACCTAGGCCTACCTTGGTTGGCTGTGCGTGTGTGTGTGCGTGTGTGTGTGTGTGTGTGTGTGTGTGAGTGTGTGTGCATCATATTTTGGTTGGAAGTGTGTGTGTGTGTGTGTGTGTGTGTGTGCATCATAATTTTTTTTTTGTTTTTTTAGCATCCTGTCCACCCAAGCCAGGTATGGACGACATTCTCTGTGATGCATCCTAGCTGTGCATCTCAGAGGATTAATTGGCTAGATACCGCGAGAGGGTGACAACCCCAGGGGAAGCATCATAATTTGGAAGTGTGTGTGTGTGTGTGGAAATGAATCGTTGACCTAGGCCTAACTCAGAATTGTTTCATATTCTATAAAGGAAAGGAAAGAACATGTGTGTCTGTGTGTGTGCGTGTGTGGAATACCCATAACCATCCTGGGCCCTTTCACCTGTCACTGGTCATTATATTTTATGATCTTGACCTTTGACCTAGATATAGAGAGTCAGAATATGTGTCTTTTTGACGTTTGACCTAGACCTGTCAAAACTTAGGTTACAATATATACAAACTAATTCTCTCTCTCATGTTAGAGTAGTAATAGGTCTAGAATGATTGGCACATTAATGACATCAGCAAAGCTAAGTTAGGAAGTGCTCTAGTGTGTATATTTGATTAAAATCAATTTCTTTTTCTTCTAGATTTTTCAATGGAGATGAAACAGGTAAGTATTGAATATATATGTATGATAATTGCATGTTTGACTATCTTCCGAAATGAAAATATGAAGATGTTAAATTGTAAAAAGGCTGGATATCTGGATCTCTTAAGGAATCTAGGGTTTAAGAACAACAGGAAATCTGTTTCATCAGCTGTAGTTTCAGTACGCCATTGGTTGCCCTTACACAACAGTCCACAGCATTTATAAGAACTGTATATGATGACAATACACACAAACCTACATGCTTCACATCCAACCTCCTTTCTTCCAAAGACTGATAGCATGTACAGTATCTCACAAAAGTGAGTACACCCCTCACATTTTTATAAATATTTGATGATATCTTTTCATGTGACAACACTGAAGAAATGACACTTTGCTACAATGTAAAGTAGTGAGTGTACAGCTTGTGTAACAGTGTACATTTACTGTCCATCACCTTCACCCTCAGCTTCTTTAGCAAGGCAGTGGTCATCTTGGAGGTGTGTTTGAGGTCGTTATCGTGATAGAATACTGCATACTGATTATGCTCTGCTTCAGTATGTCACGGTACATGCTGGCAGCGGTCACTTTTGTTGCCAGTGGTTTAGACATTAATGTCTGTGTGTTGAGTTATTTTGAGGGGAAGGGCAAATTTACACTGTTACACAAGCTGTACATTCACTACTTTACATTGTAGCAAAGTGTCATTTCTTCAGTGTTGTCACATGAAAAGGTATCATCAAATATTTACAAAAATGTGAGGGGTGTACTCACTTTTGTGAGATACTGTAATTGCCAAGGTGATTTTTAAAGCATTCTAATGTACTCTTTTGCTGCTAACATTGTGTGTTTGTAAATATTATTTATATTAGTTGGTTGCTGAAGTGTGTGGTTTGATTGTTTTGTATTAGGTTTTAATGTATTGTATTTTTTTATGGACTGCAATAAGCTCATGAGGAACAATATTTTTGTTTCTTGATGTGTGCAAATACTCACTGACAATAAATTGAAACTGAAATTTGTTATATCCTTCCCAGATTGATTCACAGGTTATAATGAATTGTCAGTTAATTCACACCTCTATATCCTTTATAGGTTTTAAAGTGGAGAGCTTGCAATCTATCTTTGGACCAGTGCAGGGAGGGTGTAGAGAACCTTAAAGTCTCAGACATGGCCAGCTGTCCTGAAGAACATGTCGACACCCTACTGACATATAAGCATGGACATGAAGACATTATATTTTAATTATGTAACATAAAAGTGGTTAAATTTGTACATAACAGGCAAATGCACAAGGCCTACATTTACAAATACTTGCACTTCCTGTTTTGCCCCCCTCCCCTCTTGCAACCTCTCTTTCTCTTCTTTTTCACATCTCCACAAAATTTACAAGAAACCCTCAACCATGCCATTTATACACTCTCCATTGTCTGTTTTGACATTTTCACTGGAATAAATATGTAAATGCATTGTCACTGGGCCAGATTGGCTGAACAGGTCTTGGAGGAGAGCATCTGATATTTATAAAACTTATTAATTGCATTTTTTGGGGGAAACTTTATGTATTAACACATGGGCAGTAGTGCAAAGCTTCACAGTGCCAAGAATTTCTTCTGGGTTCTGGGTTTCCTTCCACCACACAAAAACAAGCAAATAGGTATATTCAATTTTGAAAACACTTAAAAAAAAACACTTATACATTGTACTGTTCATACAATACTAAAATCTTCACCTGTTGTGTTGATTAGTAACCAAACCTAATAACTACTATATTGCATGGAAGAAGAATTGTTTATAGTGAATATGTTAAAAGTATTTATTCATCTATGAAATTTATCTTGTTTTTGCCACGATTATATAAACGTAATATATAAACAAGGATGTGCATTACAATAACTTTATTGTGGTTAAGGTTTGCATCGTTCTTAACAACACGCTGTACCTTGATAAAAATCACTGTAACACACGCCATCTAGTGGATTATTGCTTTCATTAGAAATCATGGTGGTGTGCATACTTGTTTTTAATCTAGATTTGGGGATTTAAGTGGAACAATTTACAAATGGAACAATATACAGTATGTGACTGCACATTGTTTCTGCATTATATTATTATACTCATCACTACCAATGAAATTACACTGATTTTATGATGCTGCTGCTTGTTATTATTCTTTTGTTGCAACATGATTGCATCATTACCTAGTAACCAAACTTCCAAGCCACAAACTACTTTCTAAAGCTGTAAATGTAAAGCTGGCTACAGTTCACTAATGTTCATTGGAATGGGTGTAATGATACTGAAGAACTGATACATTTGATACTGAGTCTTTCTTTCTTTCTTTCTTTCTTTCTTTTATTGCTACTGGTATTGCTATTTACAAAAAAAAAATAAAAAAAATAAATAAATAAAAAGCAGCACGTGTGCTGCGTAATAGGAGGAGCATTCAAAGAAATAATGCCCTCAAGGGGAACTTTTTTTTTTTGTCATTTGCCATTCTGCTACATCACACATTTCCTCTCAGCCACGGTAAGTGTGTGCATGATGCTTAAACAGCCTCTTTCTTAAGTATTCAAATTATTTTTATTATGTTTATCAGAAATCTGCTTAAATATGATATCAGTACATGATATACTGTGTATATATATTTTGTAATATTTATATATTGTGGGTTAATAGACTGTGTACTTTGTGTAATACTCATGTCATGTTATCTTTATTAGGGATGTATGATCAGGACTCTATGCCAAGAGTATAAGTACATTTTCAGTGGCTTTTCCTAAAAAGAATATACTGACTACATAAAAGTTCTCTTAATATTGCAGATGCAGAAAATGTTTCTCACGGTGCTGTGTATCTTACTTTTTACTGGCAGAATTCTCCAACTAGGTAAAAGATTATTTTTACAAGTAAAGTTTATTAAAGCATATTATGGAAACGTTGAACTACTGAAAGTAATCCCACAGTAAAAGTATCTTGTTTTCTATTATGAGTTGCAGTATTGTGGGTCTTGAGATTGATCTTGATGCCACAAAAAATTATGGTCTTGGTCTTTTGTCTTGGTTTCTATAAAGCCTCAAAATATTTTTCCGACCACCCAAGACCATAATGTGTTCATTCTTGCTTTGTGATGTTCTCCTTACAGTACAAAATTTAAATGCACATAATATATATATACTATATACATACACACACATACACACACAGTATATGTGTGTGTGTGTGTGTGTGTGTGTGTGTGTGTGTGTGTGTATATGTGTGTGTATATCTTCAAAAATCCCTACCCCTAAGAAAGGGCCATGGTAATTTGTGTGTGTGTGTGTGTGATTTTTGATTGATTATTTATTATGAAAAAATATATATATATTCCTTTCATGAACAGTTCCTCTATTAAAGGCTATTTAATGTGTATTTGACACTACACCCACCAGAAAGCTGCAAGTACCATGTGGCAATTCTACAAGAGAAAAATGTCAGCTGCTTTAGTAAAATGAAGCAAGAAACACCATGTAATAATGTGCATCCCAGCTGCATAACTGAAGAAAGGCATGGACTGACATGCATCAAATGGTCTGATGCTGATCTGACCTGCGTGGATAATGATCTTAAGAAGGTTCTAATTGGTAGGTATATAAACTGTCATAAACTGTCTATACTTTTTGCTACTGTTTGTATATTTAGAATATGTAAATGAAACCCTTCCATGGCAAAATAAATAAATTACATTTACATTTATTAATAAATGTAATAAATAAATAATATATAACAATATGTAATAATATATAATAATAATAATAATAATAATAATAATAATAATACAATATAATCATATAAATTATACTTTACACTTCACAGAGAAGGAAGCATGTGCCCAAGATCAAGAGAGTGGGTTAAATCTAGTTTTGATACATTTTTCTTATTGAATATGTGGTCATTGAATTACCATTTAATTTAATTACTAATACTGCATCACATTTTAGGTTTAAACTGCACAAGAGAGTTCCCAAACAGTAAGGCTACCACATCAGTAGTGAACAAAGCATCAGCTTTGACCATATATTGTGGAGGTATGGCAGTCACAGTTCAACTGGAATTATTTCTTAACTAAACCTAGTTTAGCCTTCAAAATAACAATTCCTTTGTGCTTTTTTCAGGTGGCTATATTCCGCTGCTAGTGATAATCATTACTTTTTTGAATAATACAAGCTGATTCATCTGTGGTACACACTGAGAGAGAGAGAGAGAGAGAGAGAGAGAGAGAGAGAGAGAGCGAGAGAGACTCTCCAGTTTATTGCCACAAATGCATTCCAAATTCAATCTGAATTTAAGGATGTATCATTGTGAGTCATACAATGTATAGAAATATTTTAATTTATTTTTTACATTGTCATTGCCAAGTGGCGTTGTCCTCCATGTCTATTACAAAGAAAGAACTCGGGAAATTCCACCTTTCAAATGTGTCATGGACAGTTGCATGTTATCTTGTATCATCTGCAATTGTAATATTTGTTTTGGGAACTGTGATTTTCATTCATAAAGACAAAAAATGCTGTTGTAAAAAGGTCAACAATGCAGGTGTGTTTGCAGAGACTATATTAAATTGGAAAAGTTTACATGCTGGAGTGTACTCCATGAATCCACTAGTATTCTATTGTTTTTTTTTATCCATAATGAGATAAAATTTTGAGATTTAATGTTAATTTTTGAGATTAAATTATTTGATCCATAATTAAATTAAATTCCACAATTATTATTATTATTATTATTATTATTATTATTATTATTATTATTATTATTTTACATAAACTAGTTGTCATTTATTTAAGTACGAGACATGGTTTTGGTCACTGAATAACATCTTAGGGAGTTTTTCCTTATTTTGATGACATGCAACTGTCATTAAAATGACCATAACACATTTGAAAGGTGGAATTGGGATAAATTCACACATTTAAAATTTGTATCCTGTGTTTTATGTTTCTGTAAAACTGTTTGAGACAATGTTCACTGTAAAAAGTGCTATTCAAATAAAACTGAATTGAAAATTTAATGGAGCATGTGCATTTATTTATCAAGTATGCTACATTGCTGACTTTCTTACAACAATTTAAATAGTAATATTTTGAGAAAAAAGTCATAATATATTAAGAGAAAGGAAATCTGATATTACAAGTCTTTGTCTTTCGTTGTTTAGACTCCTGTCTCTGTGTCCCCTTGTCTGACGGAAGTCTTAGTGTTTGGTTTTGTTTCATGCCCTAGTGTTCCTGTTTATTACCCTGAGTGTTTGTTTGTAGTCACAGTATTCTTGGTGTCTTTCTTTTTGTGGTTTGGTTGATCACCTCCAATAAATATTCAAAAGCAAGTCTGGGCCTGCTTCTGCCTCATATACCACAGCGTGACAATAATTATCACCTAAACACCACAAAATTAGTTTAACTAATGAAAATGATCTAATACAAAGGCTACTATGCAAAGAACACGGCAAAAAGTTCTGTCAGTGGAGTCTCGATGACGTTATGAAGACGGAAAATCCCCAAACTTTAAGTGCTCTGCTTGTGCTATCATAACAAAGACATGTCAGAACATGTCAGTGTTATGGCCTTCCCCTCTGTTCAGAGATGGTGATGGTCCAGTTTGACTTTTGGAGTCCTTTCCAGAATGTGTGCACATTGTTGTCCTTAAAGGAGTGCATTTTACAGTAGGTATAGGTAGATAGGTCCTGAACCATTTCAATGTTGGATAATAGGTTAACCCACAATTTCTTTAGCTTGCATATAATTTAATATCTTTATTTTTTATCAAAGGTTTAAAAAGTTTTAAAGTGAGGTTAGTACTGAGTAATCTGTGTAATCTGTCTTTAAACAGTTCATATAGGGAGCAGTTTCTTTTTTATACAAGGTTATATGTTGATTGATTGATTACTTTTTTATTAATTAAAATATAGCTGTGTTAACTGAGCATGCCTTGAAGTTTTTGTTTACTTGAAGATTTTGTTTAAAGACAGTCATATATTTTCAACAAAACAAGGAAATTGGGAGTTGGCCAATATGTTTTCACAACATTGTATGTTCAGTTATTGGAAAGTTTGCTCAGTGTGTGCTCAGTCCTACATACAGGAAGTGACAAATTAGTCCAGGTTCTGTACACACGCACACTCTCTCTCTCTCTCTCTCTCTCTCTCTCTCTCTCTCTCTCTCTCTCTTTCTATTGACAGCTACAGCTCTTAAATGGTCAGGGTGATTGACAGCAGCTCCTGGGGTTTAAAGACAGTGTGTTGAGGGGGAAGTCCTTCAGGAATCTCAGCACTGCTGTCACAAAAGACACTAGAAAAAGCATAACCTCTGGCCTTCCCACTGTGTTTACCCAAAGTTAATGAATAAACCAGTGTTGATGTAGATACACAAAACCGGAATGAAATATATTCTCAGTCTGCCTTCTTTGCACTTCCTGCTTTCTATTTCCCTTCTTGGAGTCAGTGGCGGAGACATACCACAGATCAGCTAGGAGCTTAAAAAAATACTGCCATAGCACAGCCAGACAGAGAACAATGCAAAGCACAAGGTTATGTCATCTGCAAAAGTGAAATATACAAGACACAATAGACATGGTACCCCACACCACAGGCAGGAGACTTCTGTTGCTCTAACACACATTTGTCAAGCCAATAAAGTAACTGTTACATACATGATGAAACATGGTGAGGAAGCCTTATTCATGAAAGATAGAGAAGGAGGGGCAAGTTGTCCTTTTTTCCTTCTGTATATGAGTGTGAGGGAGGAGACAGACCAGATGAGTGGAAGGAGAAAAGGAGGGACAGGGAGAGGGAACGAGCGAGTGAGGGAGAGTGAACAGCTCTCTGTTTGTGGAGCAGAACAAGACCATGCTGTCAGGCAGTTGTGTAGTTTGGATTGGAGTACTGCTCCTGGGGCTTGGGGCTCCAATGACTAGGGCTGTTGAATTTCAACACCATGGATATGAGGAGATGGTGCGCACTCTGTTCTCCATCCATAGCCAGTGCCCATACATCACCCGCATCTACAGCATTGGTCGCAGTGTGGAGGGACGCCACCTTTATGTCCTGGAGTTCAGCGATAATCCAGGCATCCATGAAGCATGTGAGTGTCTTTACCTACTTCAGAGTCAATCTTACTCTTAAATCTTTTTTCCAAGATTCCCCAACAATGTTTGGAGAAATTAAAGCTAACAATAATCAGTTGCCAGATGACACCTCCTAAACTATGGTAGGGACGTATTCTAAAAGGACATGATGCAGTGAGTCAGCCAATATAAACCACAGTTCACTTGATGCGAGCAAATTCAAATGCACTGAAAATATAAGGCCATTTCTTGTTGATTTAGTTTTTAAACCTTGATGTAATTTAGTCTGCTCTCTGTCCATGAGAAAATGTAGGCTTCTGATTAATAATCTGAAGTGACCTGATGACCCTGTGTCGCTCAGCTGTTGAAAGAAAATGAAAGGTCTGTCAACAGCTAAGGTACACAGAAATGGCCTTTGTGCCAAAAGCACACACAATTTACATGAATCAAGGAAGACATGCTGTAACTGCTACTAAAATTCTGTCTTTCCTTTTGCAATAGACTGGGGACAAGAATGTCTTACATCGTTATAAACATTGTGGATAGCTTAGGTATAACTATATGAGACACTTTTTGACTCTACAGTTTCAGCTGACAAAGATATGCTAGCCGCAAATATTGTGTGAGTGGTTTAAGTCTGAGCCAGGAGGGATTTTTTTTTTCCTTTTTTTTTTGCTGATGTATGGGCTTCCTTCAGTAGAATTGGAGGATGTATGCATGTTCCACAATAAGGTGAAAAGCACAAAAACAGGAACCTCGCCAGCAGTCCAGACTATGACTCCACTCATCAGTTTATGATCAACATGGTGCTTATATGAAGCAATGTGCTTGTGACTGAATATATGAGAAAGATTGTAGGACCTTGGATGTAGTCTGATGAATTGTTGAAGCAGAAAGAGGCACCAATTTAATTCAGTCAATCTCTTAGTTGCTCACACACTTCCAGTAATCCAATCATTATTTTGATTAACAACTGCTAAATATGCAGCCTGTCTCATTCACACTGCCAATTAGATTTTCTCCTTACTGAAATGGAACCCTTTACTAAGAGAGTGAAATGAATACTTTTGAACTGTAGATGATCTTGATTGTGAAATTACTGAAAAAACTATGCAAAAATAAAAACCTGTGGTACACTCAAGGCAGATTTCAGCACAGTGTGTTTACATTCACAAGTGTCATTTAGTTATGAAATATATTGCTGGAAATCTAATCTAATCTACATGTGAACCTCTCAGTTTTTCTACAGTGAAGCACAAATTAGAGCTCTGCTGCCATCCACTTATGTGCTCTTTGCAGATATGGCTACATGCTCTTCTGACTTCCTGACAGTGGTCACTTGACATGTGTTTTCTAGTGGAGCCAGAGTTCAAGTACGTGGGGAATATGCATGGGAACGAGGTGCTGGGCCGTGAGCTACTCATCTACCTCTCTCAGTTCTTCTGTGACGAGTACCAAGCAGGGAACCAACGGATTACAGAGCTCATCCACAATACACGCATTCACATTCTGCCCTCCATGAATCCAGATGGCTATGAAGTGGCAGCTAGGCAGGTATTAAAACCATACTTAGGAAATCTCAAAAGTTTATTCATTACCCTCTGCATGAGAAAAACAAAACTATAACAGTTGTTTTGAGATTAATCAAACAGTTAGATGTCTGAGCTCATGCATTATAAATTATGTCATCTTCTCCAGTCTGAATAACCAGATTGCAAGTTTATTTCAGGCACAAACTCAATGCCCAGCAACAAACAGCTTTAAAATGGCATATGTTTACCATCTCACACATCACAAACCAACTGCCCTGTACTAAAATACATCACACTAGCTATGATCCTCCATATGTGCATCACGATTCACTGTGTATAAGATCTGATGCAATATCATTAATGATTTATACTTATATACTTATTAATGACTCCTTATACTTATAGACTTATATATTAATGACTCCTTATACTTATAGACTCATACTTATATACTTATTAATGACTCCTTATACTTATAGACTTATACTTATATACTTATTAATGACTCCTTATACTTATAGACTTATATACTTATATACTTATTAATGACTCCTTATACTTATAGACTCATACTTATATACTTATTAATGACTCCTTATACTTATAGACTTATACTTATATACTTATTAATGACTCCTTATACTTATAGGCATTTGGAAGCAGAGTTCAGTATACATACTAAGAAAAAAATGTCTCACTTTCAGGGTCCAGAGTTCAATGGATACCTGGTGGGCCGTGGGAATTCCAGAGATGTGGATCTAAATCGCAATTTCCCTGACCTGAATGCCCTCATGTATTACAATGAAAAGAACAATGGACTTAATCACCATTTGCCCCTTCCAGACAACTGGGAGCACCAGGTGGGTAACACAAACTAACAGTGATCATCTTAAAGGCAGCTTTTTGCTTTTTCCTATGCAATATGGATACCATGATAACATGATATAACATGTATAGATCAACCAATAAATAAAAGGAAAAGGAAAATCTCATTTGAGAAACCCAAAACTTTTGAAATGTGGTACTGTAGCAACTACTACTCTCTGTGTTGTATGTGGTTTTACTTTGATATGTGTCACAATATTGCACAAAAGTATTTAAATAATAACAATAATAAAAAAAAAAGGTAAAACGCTACATATGGCATGGATTACAGAAACCCACACGGCAGAAAATATTGTTGTTTTATCAGTATAAGCTATCCATCACTCACTCCATAAGTATCCTTTCAAGGTCTTACAGCACTAGTCTGGCCTGTATCAGACACTGACAATTCAACCTTTCAGTATTGTTGTTTCAATAAGCAGACACGGGAAAAGACCTTTTTCATCCAGATGGTGTGCTGTTACATGTCAGTTAAATCACTAGTTAGTCAATGTGAAAGGATTTTTCTTAGGCCAATGGGAGGTTATAAACAACAATGAATCCTACGTAGTGTGAAACTCAAAACGGACTTCAGCTCAGCTCAATGATTTTTAAAAACAGGGTACAGCTAATCTTTTCTTATTTGAATAGTATCTATGCAAGGACAGCGTAATTTTAACACCTTTGTCTAAATGAGAACTCCAGATTAGAACATTTTTATTTTACTTAAGACAATACAATTTTAGATAACCATTAAGCATGTCTCTGACTAAGCAGTCTTGTAAAATCTTTAACCCACACATCACACGGTGCTAAGAAGGGCTTTTTCCCTTGAAACCAAGCTCTCTGCTGAGAGCTGAGGTCACTAAGAAGTCCAGATCCATACATCACAAATATCATCTTTCCCCAAAACAGAGCTTAGACTGGTTTAACATCCCAGCATTTTTTTTTGCAAGGACAACAATCTGTGCTGCCAATCTGATCTTACCCAAAGCAATAAATGCTGACAATTGCTTATTTTCCTTGTTGCTTTAATGGGATGTATTGTGGCATGTTAGATGACCCAGATAACATTCCAATGACATAGTAAATCATTTCCCCCAGGGGCAGTGTATGCAGTGTATCCTGTGCTCTTTCTGGCTCTAGGTTGAACCAGAGACTCTTGCAGTCATTAAATGGATGCAAAGTTATAACTTTGTTCTGTCAGCAAATCTGCATGGAGGAGCAGTGGTGGCAAACTACCCTTTCGACAAATCCAGAGAAGCCCGTATAAGAGGAAGGTCTATATATTCTGCCACTGCAGACGACAAGCTCTTCAAACATGTATGTAATAACTTAAATGCACGAATACTTATACATTTACTTAATTAAATAATATTACTTCATTTTATTATTATATTTTGTGTGTGTGTGTGTGTGTGTGTGTGTAGTTGGCAAAGACTTACTCCTATGCTCACAGCTGGATGCATAAAGGCTATAACTGTGGAGATTACTTTGAGGATGGGGTTACCAATGGAGCCAGCTGGTACACTCTATCCAAGGGTCAGCGAATGCCTTTATCGGATTAAAATCAGCACAAGGCCAGAACTGAATTCACCACAGGGATTGAATATATGTGGTTAAACATTAGCATTTTGTGTTTGCAGGCATGCAGGACTTTAACTACCTATACACTAACTGCTTTGAGATCACCCTGGAGTTGAGCTGTGATAAATTCCCCCCAGCAAGCACTCTGGCCAGAGAATGGCTGGCAAACAGGGAGGCTCTGGTGTCCTACCTGGAAGAGGTGAGTCCACTTCCCAGAACTTGGGACACATCTCACTTCACTGAAACACTTAGAACTTTAACTTCCTGGGGAAATCATACACCAGGTTAAAGCACATGGTGTCCATAATGAAATGGGAAATTAAAGGACGTAGTATTTTAGACGAGATGTGAGAGAGGGATAGACAACAACCCAGTGGTGTACC
The DNA here is from genome assembly GCA_022414735.1 of Noturus placidus. Classification (NCBI taxonomy): domain Eukaryota; kingdom Metazoa; phylum Chordata; class Actinopteri; order Siluriformes; family Ictaluridae; genus Noturus; species Noturus placidus. Next base: position 236,117 of record JAFFST010054597.1, on the reverse strand, counting down.
ACTGCATTACTCTGTAATCAACCTGCCTATTTGTGCTTTGAATGGGCTAAGAGTATAAAAGTTACAACTTAGTCACAGTAATACTATTTATTGTTATCACAGAAGACAACATGGATGGAAACAATTACTACCTATATCTAGGGCATATACAACATACCAGTATAACTAACACAGGTCATGACTATAATATGGTTTGTCCCCAGGTTAACCATGGCATTAAAGGAATGGTTTATGATGAGAATAACAACCCTATCAGCAATGCAGTGATCTCAGTGGCAGGCAAAAACCATGACATAACCAGTGGTTAGTAAATCTTCACAATATACATAAATAAACAAGATTTAATGATTTGATAAATACCTTATAGGTAGTGTATAATACTGATTACATCTATGTTTCATGTCTTAGGGGCAGATGGAGATTATTTCCGTCTGCTTTTGCCAGGAACCTATATTGTAACTGCCATTGCACCAGGCTACCGGCCTTCAACCAGTACAGTGACAGTCGGACCTGCTGAGGCCATACAGGTGAAAATTAAATTAATGCTATCAATGGCATACATCTACATTTATTAAAAAAGAATACCAAAATAGTGTTTGCACCTATGAATGAACGCCTTTTGCTTTCAGTTACACTTCTATTTGAAACCAGCACCAAAAGAGACACACTTGAATGCAAGGGACCATCAAGATAAGAAAAGCTTCTCAGCAGCCAAAGTTCCTGCAGCCAACCTGGGTCCAAGATAATAAAAAAAGGGACAAGGTCCTCGAAAATGTTGGCAAAGGAAGTTTAAACTATCGCTGTTACAAACCACATCACTGAATCATACTTCCTCAGTCCCCAGTTTGTCTTGGATCCTTAATATTATGTTTTTCACAAGAGTGTTCTATTGAAATGAATTCACGTTCATGTAACACTTAAGAAATGCATGTATTATATAATGTCAGCTTCATAGAAAAGAATCAACATATAATTCAGGAAATAATTTAGATAATAATGCAATGTTATGAGGTGTCACAAGTATTGTACATCAGCACTTACAACGAATTTAACAATCTCCTTTAATTAACATTTTATGCAGACCCAAAACAAAATGTAATCAAGTATAATCAAATGTAGCAATGGAATGGTCCTTAGTCAGAATTGTCTTGATACGTTTGTGATATATATATATATATATATATATATATATATATATATATATATATATATATATATATATATATACAACTTTTACAACTTTATATATTACAACTTTAACAAAAATGTGTTAACATAGATATCACAGACACATTTAGCCTTTCAACATGTACTAAGACTGTTACGGTATCAGTAGGATTACTGTAAAGCACTGAATATTTACAGAACTCTAAAGACCATTTTTTATACTGTGTAGTTTTACTCTGATCTCTCTGATTTTAGGAAATTATTACTCTTTATGTACTTTAAATGAATTAATTAAATTAAAGTAATTTATAATTAGAGTAAGATGAAAAATCTGTAACAGTAAAAAGAAAATTTTATTGTTAGTAAAATACAGAAAATAATAACTTCAGAAAGTTGAAATAAATCCATTAAGAAAAAAAAGTATCATTATTTGATATTTGTTGTTGTATTTTTGTACACCAGAGGTCACTGTTGTCCACTTAAATTTGTGCAGATTATTTGTTTGGATGGATGGAAGAACTACAGTAGGTTTTAGGCTCCAATTTTTATGATTTTTTTTTAATTTTATTTAAATTTTTATAAGAATCATTCTATAAATATTCCCTGTATTGTAAAGTTCAAAATCATAACTCAAGAAAATATTCCAGAAACCCCAAACACACAATGATCTACTTGTTCACCTATAAAATTATATTTAGCTTGCAAAAGCCAGTGGGTTTTCAACTGTTTTCCTATGGATGACAAACAACCCCCCCCCCCCCCCCAAAAAAAAAAAAAAAAGCAATGTTTGACGTACAGGAAAAGGAAAAACTCGCTCCAGGAATGTCCTGAACCCAGGACATGTGCCCTACATCCAGAAACTGCAGGAACAGGTCATCATATTTTGATAATAACACACACTCCTGTTTTCAGAGTAGCTAAGTATAGTACAAAAGTTCATTTTTAAATAGCTCTCCCAGGACAAAATATGTGTAAAGTTTGAAACACTCACTAATATAGACTTAGGGAAGTTATTTTCAAACTCTGAGAGATTACTGATTACTTTAGTAAAACTATAAAAAGTAATGTGCTTAATATCAGTGTCTTTATTTTCTTTTGCTTGCATTTTTCAAGTGCTTTTTTTTTTACCTGCATATAATACTGAGTAAACAATTGTAATTATTTGCAATCTATCAAATGACAATTGTTTATATTTCTGAGTTTTGTATGAATTAAATTTACCATCTAACATTATAGCTACTAGTTATCTCCAATCCATGCATAAAATCATTACATGTAAATATATCTAAATATGTTTATTTCCTGTTGTGACAGTCAAAAGGGTAACAATCAAGCCACAAAATTCCACTGCATACCGAACTATCTTTCAATACAACGCAAATGAATTGTGAATACAGACAAATGACGGCAAATAACAGAGAATGGAAACAGGGAGCTCAACACTCACATGATCACAGTCAATGAAAAGGAGTGTAGGAGTGGACATAAAACAAGCTTTTCATGTAGGCTGTATGGACTGATCTGGCATATTCTCTCATGCAGTGGGTGGTATAGTGTCAGGAGAATGAACTGAATACATGTAGTGTGGTCTGGGCTACAATGAATATTATTATAGTCATATTATAAGGTCATGAAGTCAGCTAGTGACTCTGTTTTGACTCAGTTGGCAACTCTTGGAAAAAGATGCGTGCCACATACATACATACACATACAGCTACTGTACAGATGATTCATTGAGTAAATGAATAAATAAATGAATAAACAAATAAATATACAAAATTCATTGTATTTGCTGTACAGGTAAGCTGTAATGAGTACACTAAATTTCTTGTTTGTGTGATTAAAAATAATCTGCTTGTTTAGTGGCTAGTGACATAGTATAGCTTTCCCAGTTTAATAAAGCCTTCCATTGTTTCTCTGTTCAGGGATGCCAGTAAATGCTTGCACACCACAAACGTATTATATCATTTATATAATTATATTCATTATATAATTTATATAATTATAATTTATTCAGAATAAGATGAGATGTACAGCTGGAATAGATGATGAAAAAAGAAGGGCAGATGTCTGCATTATATAAAGAAAGTGTGCCCAATGTCCTCAAGAATTCAACAAGAGTGAAGAAGAGTGAAATTATAATATGTTTAGCTACATACATTATTACTGTTATTGTGATTTTGTTCAACAGTGATTTCAGAGAGTATTTGTAGGCAGGAGAGTATGGAAATTAGCCTGTCCCTCACTGTTATGTATGAAATTCATTTGGACTTTAAGGTAACATTTCATAAAGCAGAAAATATGTTAATATTATAAACAGAGACCTACTGTATAAAATGAATATACGGTATAAAAAATAACTGTAAAGCAAGTTACAGTAATGTTACATTTTAAGATACTGGAATAGACTAAACAATGTTGGTGGCATTAAGGACCAGTAATTGTAACTTATATGGTTGTAATGGTTAGCTGATAATGGTGTTGTAGTGGAATCTTTTCAAATTTTGTTGGTTTCTATTGTTGTTGTTTTTACCCCAGCAGAGTAAGCACGTCATGCTACAAATATATATATATATATATATATATATATATATATATATATATATATATATATAT